>PIJE02001754.1:81820-104415 GCA_002895965.2 Coryphaenoides rupestris
AATACCCTCCAGTTATAAATATAGGCTTTTTTTTATGTGTGCGTGTGTATCTTCTGTATAGTATAGATTGACTGGAAAACATTTGGTATCACGATTGGCGATCCTCACTGGACGCCAACAACACCAAACAAACCCTAAATTGAAGCCAACGTTGGATTTGGGTGACCGGGGATGTTGAAGTCTCCTGTGCATCATTGTTGGATTTGTTTGCTCGCGAGGGGAACGGGGCTCACCTGAGCTGATGGTGTATTCTTGCGAGACTTTTAGGTTTGGTGTTTCTCATTTGTTTCATTTCTGTCTATCTTTTTGATAGACTTGTATATGTAAGGGTCGGAGTCAAAGTTGATGGCCGGTCAAAGCAAGGTTAGTCGATCCCTTAATTAGTCTATCAATTAATAATAATGATGAATCTGTGTTAAAACACGAATAATAATTAATCAGTCTTAATCAATTCATTGATGGAATGTTTGATTATTCTTTTTTTTTACGGTGCTAATTAAACTACAGAGCCTCAGGGAAGACACAATTATACATAATTATTTTTAAACTGTAGACCTAACAAATCATGTGTTTAATGATTTATGTCTTCAAATAAATGAAGTATATCCAGTCCACAAGTAATATAATACACACGGCTCAAATGAAAGTTGTCGCTCACCCCGATGATCGGTAACTTTCATGCTAAAATAAACAACGGTTTTGTCCGTGGTAGACACGTGGTATACAGTATATCTGAATGTCCTAAATACATGTACTAAATACTGCCGAGCAAGTCCAGCTAAAGGGTTCTCATGAGCTCACAGATGTGGTAAAGCTTGAACTATGATTTTTTTAGCTCCGCCTCTATTCCCAACCAATCAACTCAAAAGACTTGACAGGTACACACGTCATGCAACACCCTCGGCTGCAAGTAACCATGCGGCGACTCATGATTGATCACTTAAACACAGTGCAGTCAAAGTGGGGAACACTCACTGGCTCGGCCGATGGCTCAGTGATTCATAATTCATAATATTCACCGGCTCAGCTGATGGCTCGGGCGATTCATAATTCATAATGTTCATTGACAAATGCAACCGTTCACATTTTTTTTTTCGGGGAAACCTGCCGCCAGTAACGGCCCGCTGGACGCCAACCGGTCGTCAAACAGCTGATGGTTCGCCCGCCCGCGATCCTCGTTCCGAGCCCCTTTTCTCGACAGCGCGCCACGGGCACAGACGCTGCCGACACGCCATTTGTAAACTGAAACACTCGTCTGTCCCGCCACACTCTCTGCTCCTTCCTCCTCCTCAGGCCAGTTCTTCTAGATGGATCCATCTGCTTTTACAGTCACGTCAAACGTTGCAACTCGCTAATTGGCCTCGCCACTCCCCAACCCATCACCTCCATTCTGACCTGTGAGGCACACGTGACCTCCCCTGACCCAGAGCACCCTCCTGCCCTCCCCCAGCACCCTCCTCCTCCCCTCCACCCTCCTGCCCTCCCCCAGCACCCTCCTCCTCCCCTCCACCCTCCTGCCCTCCCCCAGCACCCTCCTCCTCCCCTCCACCATCAGACTCCCTCCCCGTCAGACGCTGAAGCTCTGCCACCCACTTCACTCTCTAGTGAACCAGCCAGAAGCAGGCTCTTGTCAATGTGTCTGTATGTATGTATTCAACGTCTTGGTTTTGTCTTCTTTGCTGTTGTTTAAAAAAAATGTTTTCATGAAAAGGCATTTCCTCTTTGAGGTCAATAAATGCCCATGGCTTTCATGCTATGTACGACACTTGCACTGAACTACTACACTTAAACAAAAAGAAAAGTACTTTTGCTCCATTAGTGAATCCATTAGTCGGGCCCCAATGTGCTGGGTGCCCTGTGCAGCTTGGGGATATGAGAGAAAAGGGGGACGTGCTCTTCATCTGAGCTAATGAACAATCACGCAAATGACCGAGTGCTGGAGTGTGAATCCAGTGGCCTAATGGCGAGTACGCTTTCCTGAGCCCCGCTCCAATAGATCCTTCTGAAGTTGACATTGCATTTGTTCAGCGTGAAGGCCTTTGTCCTCCTCCTGCCAAGTCACATAGACGCATATGGTTGACAAAGCAGGTGGAGTTAGTTGAGTGTGTAAACAGGAATGTCAATTTAACAAGACAGAAAGCGAATGGCACAGCTGCAGATTACGAGGCCCGGAGCCACAGTAAACCAGTTTGATCAGTTATTGTTTATTGTTTGATCACTTGCAGTGCTTTTCAAAAACACCCCGTTTGCTTCAGTGTTTAAAGGCGCTGTAAGCGATAATCGTTAGTGAAAATAAGTGTTGTCAAAATAAATAAATGGCTCTGAAATCAGAAAGTCATCACTTAGCTGGAGATTGTTTGGACAGGAACTCTGGCTGTGTCCCAAACGGAAGGCAGCTGCTGACTGCCTTGCTGTCTAACGAGGAGGATCCTTTGTAAAGGCAGTGGTTCTGTATGAAGGAGTCTGCTTTGGGACAGACTTCCAAGGCAGCAATGCGTCATGATGTCACTAAAACACAGACAGCTGACATCCATTGGTTACGATGGATGGTTACCGTCCATCAGTACCACATCATACCACCTGTCAGTCATACTTAATGTAAAAAAAGAAAAAGAAATGGAGGATATAATCAATATAACTTGCGTTTGTACACAAACTCCAGACTCGCCAAGTCGCCATTGTTTGTCTTGTCTGAGCAGTGGAAAGGGTGCAAAGGATTGTGGGATATCTGGACCACGAATACGTCCATGCTTCAAAACCTGCTTAGTCAGAGGCACCTGAGCAGGCAGCAGTTTTTGTAAATATTATAAATAATATAAGACATGACTTGATGACCTGACTCCCGAGATGGTTTGTTTGTTATTTGTAGACTAACCATCGGTCTATCACCATTGTTGTTTCCGAAACAAACAGTTGCTTCTCGCTGTCATCACACCTAAACCACGGCTGGAGCTGCCAGGAGGTTGCTGATTGGTCCGAACTGTCCGTGGTTCAGATACAAGAAGAAGGCTTGAAGCCTGACCACATCCATCTGGAGGTGGTTGGGACCATAAGCTTCTTTATTCTTCTAAGGGTAAGGAGGCTGTGTGCCGCGTTTTAGTCTGTACTATCAAAAAATACTGCAAATCCAAGGGCTTTCAACAGTGGACCATAGGCTCAGTCACCATTGTTTTAAGTCGTTCGGTGATAGAAATCTTCAAGATTACCACTTCAACGTGCCTTTAACGGCTGCATTATGTCCAATGTTCTGAGGAAACCCTACCCACGACTTGTTGGTATTTTCCAAACTACATGTTCTTTCCATAATGAATCCATTAGCCCTGAAATTCTCAATCATTTTTCCATCAGTCCCCCCTCACCCATACTGAATGGAGACAAGGTAGCTGTGTCTGTGGAATTTAGTGTTTTTAAAACTATTTTATAACTAATATATTAGTCTTCTGCCCTCACTATGCATACACAGCTATGCAGCGAGGTAAACTCTCCCAAAAAGTACCCAAGACAGGAGCTTACTTTAGGGGTTTTTATTAAAAGCGGTGTGAAGCTGTAAATAATACAACACGCACATATAAGTCTTACATAACGTATTTCTATACTAATTAAATAAATGCGTATTAATAAACCAAATATGAGCATTACTGAAAACAATCAATGCAATATATATCTCAACAAATGATCAAGGAGGAACTACACAGGCAAGCATGCAATGGCAACTATGCATGGTAAGTACACCGATGGAGCTAAACATCACAAAATCTGACAGTCTTTTTAAATAAAGCTTATATTTTGTACATAACATGTCCAAGAACATAAATACTTACAGATTATGCTTGGGCATAAACAAGGTGGATGGACATGGATGTCACGATGCTGCCATTCACAATGTTATTTTCGTCTAAATGGCAGTTTCAATTGTAGGCAACTTTATTGATTACAAACGATGTACATGTACTGCACCAACAGGGAGCGGTGTACTGCACTAACTGCAGGAGGCTGAATGGTTAACTAGCTGTCGGGGAGACAGAACAATTCGAGTAGACTTCTGACAGGTGAAGTGCATAAACTTTAAGTTGCGATATGTTTCTCGGAGGTCGATGTGTTCAAGCCTAATGGTTTAATGATACGATGCTATCTTGCAAGTCTAATAAGGCTAACGTTTTCATTTGTTTACCGTCGGTACAACCCATCCTTAGCAGAGTGACTTGGAGGCCATTTTTTGTTAACTAAAAGCATAAAGTCACCCTGGTGTTCCTGATCCATGATCCCGGCGGCACACACAAGTGATCTGCTTCCATGCTTTTGAAGGCATTCGATCTCTGGTGTAGTATGAAGTCTGAAGTACAAGGTAATTTACTATGAGCACTTAGGTGACAGCGGGTAAATCATTAATATCATGTGAGAGAGCATTCTTTTTTTAAACAACACAGATCGATTCCAATATATTTTTATCTTTTATTTCTGGTATCTTTCGGGACCATTTGGTTCCACACTGTTTACGTAAACAGTATGGAACCGTTGGCTGATTCTTGATTGACCACTGTTCAATGTTGACCTGACAAATAAAATGCTAATTCAATAATATTATAAATCATACGGTTTAAAATAAATTCACCATGTAAACACGTTTCCAGGATAAGTTTGTCAATGCTTGGAGCTGGAGGGCCCTATAGGAGGGTTAGGGCCAATGGTAGTCAGAGGGGCCTATAGGAGGGTTGGGGGTTCTGGTAGTCAGAGGGCCCTATAGGAGGGTTGGGGCCGCTGGTAGTCAGAGGGCCCTATAGGAGGGTTGGGGCCGCTGGTAGTCAGAGGGCCCTATAGGAGGGTTGGGGGTTCTGGTAGTCAGAGGGCCCTATAGGAGGGTTGGGGCCGCTGGTAGTCAGAGGGCCCTATAGGAGGGTTGGGGGTTCTGGTAGTCAGAGGGCCCTAAAGGAGGGTTGGGGCCATGGTAGTCAGAGGGCCTATAGGAGGGTTGGGGGTTCTGGTAGTCAGAGGGCCCTATAGGAAGGGTTGGGGATTCTGGTAGTCAGAGGGCCCTATAGGAGGGTTGGGATTCTGGTAGTCAGAGGGCCCTATAGGAGGGTTGGGGGTTCTGGTAGTCAGAGGGCCTATAGAGGGTTGGGGTTCTGGTAGTCAGAGGGCCTATAGGAGGGTTGGGGGTTCTGGTAGTCAGGGGCCCTATAGGAGGGTTGGGGCCGCTGGTAGTCAGAGGGTCCTATAGGAGGGTTGGGGGTTCTGGTAGTCAGAGGGCCCTAAAGGAGGGTTGGGGGCTCTGGTAGTCAGAGGGGCCTATAGGTGGGGCCTTGTATAGGCTAAGGGAGCCCAAATATTCAAGCATTATCTAGCTATACAATTTGAATTCACAGTAGATTGTTGATGGGCCTTGTGGGCACATGGCCCTGGGGCCCATGGTAGATAGATAAGGTAAGATAAGATAGAACTTTATTAATCCCGAAGGAAATTCTTGTGCCAGGTTGCATAGCAATACAGTCAAACAATAGAGAAATAAACAGAATAATAAAAAGAAACTAACTAACTAGATCAAGGGCCCTGAGGCCCCTGGTTGGTCAAGGGCCCCTGAGCACAGGCCCCATGGGCCTGGTCGGTAATCCATGCATGTATCAAATTAATCATAAGTAGGTTAAGACGGTGCAGTGATATCAAGGTAATCATAAGTAGGTTAAGATGAAGTGCATCTTGAGTAAACCATTGGTATACCCTCACTCCTCTTGCTATTGTTACACTGCATTTCCTCTTATTTGAAAAAAACCTTCTTCTGTTATTTAGAGACAAACTAGTTAATGACTTGACCAAGACATGACCTGTTGCACTGCAAGAGCATACAAACTGAAACGGTTTAATGCAATGCACTTGATAATGTGAAGTAATAATGTAATCTGAGTGCACTAACCCTAATGTACATATTATGGCTTCAAATGTGACAAAATCAAAACACACACACACACACGCTCGTGCTAATAGATTACCGAACAAAATGCTCTAGTAAGATCAGAGGCAACAGAGCTTAGGGATGCCCTCTAAATGGGAGAAGTCGTGTTAATCATTGTCTGTGATTAACCTTCATTTAGGGCTAACCCACATCCCATTACAAGGACCACATTTATGCAGGACATGGGGGGGGGGGGTTAGCCGGCCGGGCCCCCACTTTACATACGGAATCAGCTGGCTATGGGAAATCGATCGCCCCAAAGACAACAGGCCGATGGCTCCTGCATACCAAAGGGGCCTCAGACTGACTTGCACAACCTTGTCCCCTTTTGCACCCCTGGTGAGTTATGCGTGGCGCCATGCGAGAGGACGCGGAGAAAGTCCAGGTGCCGCAAAAAGTTTGGTCGGCGACACTGAACCACCGCCACACAGTCAACGCTCATCGCCATCAAAGCGCCATCTTTTAGACAGGAGAAGAGAAGAATATGCAAACCAGTGCAGCAAATCTAACAAGGCTGTTGTATTTTACGTCCACCTCACAGTGCCATCAACAAACATGCCTTTACTCACCTCGTCAACCCGTCACTTGGACAAGCGTCTTACTTACTCCACATCTGACTTATCATCCGGAAGATGAGGTTCATTCATTAATTCATTCTTTTTTTTTTTTATTCCGCTCATGGTCATTCTACATTCCATGACCGAAATGGAGCAGGGAGAAGAAAAGTCTTATTTCGCCCCTTATTCAAAAAAAATAGATGGTCTGTCAATTACAGTTACTTGGCATTTGCACCTGGCATTAAATATAATCTATTTTTTCTTTCTGTATACATTTTCTTGAACTGGAAGATATTTAAACAACCCTTTAATTCATTCTGTAGAGAATTCCACAGTTTGACACCCACCACTGAAGGACACATCTGCTTTAAAGTAGTCCGTGCATACCGATGCTTAAAATGAAATTTCCTTCTTTGGTTTTCGCCCTCTGAACTAAAAACAAACAACTTTTGTACATACTCTGGTAATACTCTGCTTTTTTGCCCTGTACATAACTAATAATGTCTTCAAGTCAACTAAACCTTCTCAGGATTGCATGGCTTTACTCAGACTGATCAATACGGCATGATCCTGGCGTGTTCATCATCATTTATTAGTTTCTTCTTCTTCTTCTTCTTCTTCTTCTTCTTCTCTTCTTCGTCTCCCGTGCCGTGCCACACTGCCAAACACAGAACAAACAGGCATTAGGCCGATCGATTTATACCTCTCTTATTATATCATATCGCATCATCGTCGCTCATCGGCTACTTTACATGGGTGCAGGATAGGGGTGGGCAGCGAGGGTTGGGTGCTGGGTGTGCCGCGTGTAACGCAGAGCTTCCATTAGCAACGCATCTTGCTGGGCGCTTCATTAGACCTCGGCTCGCCGGCGTGTTTGTTTTCATCGTTCAGTTTGTTAATTTCCCGTTTGTCCAAACATTTGTCACAACCTGAAACGTCTGCTTCTTCCGTCTGCAGCGTGGCAGCAAAAGGTGTCGTTTTTCAAAGCCTCTTGACGTTTTATGGATTTTATTTTTGTAATTAGAAGCCGATTCTCATCTACATTGAAACACTTAATTAATTAATCAGACATACTTGGTACATGACCAGCTCGATGGCAAAATATGGTTGATGGCTTTTGCAAATGGCCTTTACTTGATGTTGTTATGTGGCTGAAAATGGGCATGTTGCCTTCAAAGTGTAAAACAAGACTTGCCATAAAAAAAAGACCTGAAGGGAGAACATTATAGTATTACAAATGTACTGAGAGTCATCTCCACCAGGGAGCATATCTCAGTGAAGTCTAAAAGAAAGACAGCCTGTTGGACTTAGTTAGTTAGTTAGTTAGTTTGTTGTGTTAACTCTAACCTTCTTTTAGTTTGTGTGTTGGGTTAACTCTAACCATCTTTAGTTTGTGTTTGTTGTTGGGTTAACTCTAACCATCTTTAGTTTGTTTGTTGGGTTAACTCTAACCTCCGTCAGTTTAGTTTGTTTGCACACAGTTTGCTGCATTCGCAGCGTAATTCCAGCCGTGTGGACGACCATGAGAAACGCTGGTTTCCTGCACTTTGCCTAATAGCTGAAATAGCTGCGGCTTTGAACACGCAGCTGTTCTGTCACTTGATCCCAAAGCATTGGATTTCAGCCCAGCCTGGGATCCTCAGAGAGCTACCGGATCAGAGGAGGTGTTAGGCTGAGACTGGGCAAGGGGAAGGGAATGCAAGTGTGTGTGCGTGTGTGTGTGTGTGTGTATGTGTATGTGTCATCTAGTCTGACGATTAATGACATGAATAGATTGGTTTGGCAAGTTGTTTTTTCCCTGTTGACTTGGAGTCACAAGGGGTGAAGCCAGCGGTATCGTATTGTAATCATTTGGGTGAGGGTTAGTGAGGGTGAACCATTACATAGGCTTAGAGAGCCGACAGAAACATATTACAATCATTTAGGTTAGAGTTAAGGTTAGAGGTAACAGTTACTCAGGGTTATAAAGGCAACAGAAATGTATTGTAATCATTTGCTTTCCATTGGAAAACCGGCCACAAAAACACACTAACCAATGCAGCACTGCACTGATTTGACCTCAAAGCAAAGACCTCAAAGCATTTAGTAGCCATTATCTCTTGACTATATTACCTCCTAAACCATTACTTTGACCATTAACTGAACCAATCAGCTTGCGGCTTCCTCCCCTTCCTTCAATGGGATGTTTTTACGCTATTAGAGTTTTTTTTCTCTCATTGTGTCTCTCACAGAAACAAACTCTAATTCACGTGCAAACACACGTCCGTCAACGAGCACAGACCCACCCCCCTCCTCCTCTCCTGACCAGGTATCTATTCCACGGCCCTGCAGACACCCCTTGACAAAACACACCAGCCCTTTCCTCTTCCATCTATTCTGCAAACACCATTAAACGTGTTGATGTGGCAGGAGAATGCGGGCCGACATCGAGGTCCTCAGGCGAGCGAATAGCGGCTGGGCAGCGTCGCGGCCATTTTTGCATGATCTGGTCGCGCCGATCCGCGCAGTGTGGTGGCTGCGTGGCGACCGCAGCGCAGACTCATTTTCAATCACTCACTCCTGATGGCTTTTTCCATCGCACACTGGAGGCCTTCATGAATAAATGCATGTCTCCTTCGGCTCCTTTGACGCAGACTTCGAAGCCATGCCCCGCCCACCCCCCCCCCAAACTGCAGGTCCCAGCAGCCGTTACGAACGGTCGGTAGCCGGCACTAACCGTGATGTGTTCCACGGGACGCTATCATCTCTCGACAGGGAACACCTGGAATGGGGGTGCTTCAGTTACACATGGGTTTAGTGGAGAAGAGAGAAGAGAGAGGAGAGGAGAGAGAGAGAGAGAGAGAGACAGAGAAGAGGGGGGAAAGAGAGAGAGGGGGGGAGAGGGAAAGAGAGAGAGAGAGAGAGAGAGAGAGAGATGGGGGCGGGGACTCCATGCTGCACCCTCTCCCAGGATCGTCAATTCGCCGTCTTGTTGTGTTGTTGACTCAGAGCAGTAACCTACCGGCACAACAAACACAGGTGCAGCGTATCACAGGAATTAGCGACCCGTCCCGTTTTGGTCGCGCCAACGGCTCCGGTCACAGGGAGGACTTAGCCAAGGAAGCTTCTGGTGTCCTCACAAACGGCTGCTCTGGAAAATGGGTAAATGAAACCAATATCAATGTTGGCTCGGGAGGTTTGATTTTCTGAGTATGTGGACTGATCTTCACAAAAGGAGTGGTCCTCAGGGAACCGTAGGCAGTGCATTTGCTGGGTAATATAAACCTTTTCATCCAAAGGGGCATACAGTACTTATTGTGAGTCGCTTTGGACAAAAGCGACAAAAGCCCTAAAATGTAAATTTTTTGTCCATTTTGACACGACACGTTCAAGATCACATGGTACAAGATCCCAGAGCACATAGTACATGGTGGTACAAACATGGACACTATTTGGTGAGATTAACGTGAGGAACTGGCTGCCTGGCCACTTGACATACGATACCTTTACTCAACTCATAAAACATGTCACGATGAACTCTTTTAAGACCATAATATTTTACAGTCTAGGCATTTCTAGCAATGCCTTTTATGCCTTTGACATTTACATTCTTAAATATTAAAATCGTGTAAATGTAAAGTGCTAGGGGTCCGAGAGGAGATGGGATTCAAACCCTAGTTGGGCGGGGGGGGGGGGGGGGGGGGGCTAAGGATTAAAGCCATGCAGAGTCCAGGTGAACCTCACCACCCCAACAACAACCTGTTCCAACTTCTGGTAAGCGCCTCCACAGTCACGCTGCTAGAACAGAGAGACTAAAACACAGTTTCTTTCCGCAGGCCATCAGGACTGTGAACTCTGACCTCATCAGGGCCCCCCCCCCACTGCCCACTTCCATGCACATAACTTGATACGAATGTTTTTATATTGCCCTGTTGTTGATATGCCTCCTTGTTTATATGCCTTTTGCCTATTTGATTGCTGCTTATTTGCCTATTTGCTTGCTGTTTATTTGACTATGTGCTCATATTTCTGCTCCTTTTGCTGTAAAGACTGTAAATAGTGTGGATATTTGATTCTTTGGTTATTTGTACTTGTTCTGTTGCACATTCCGCTGGGCATCGCCACTTTTTCATTTCACTGCACATCCTTTATGTGACGATTAAAGTTCTTGAATCTTGACGAATCTGTCCTGACGTCGGCCGGGAGCTCGTTCCACCACTGCGGTGCCAGAGCAATGTTTATTTGCTCTTAGTGATGGTGGTACCAGCCGGCCAGCCGAAGTGGTTGACCGGAGCACTCGAGCTCACATTGCGTAAGCTCATATTATAATTACGGATCACAGTTCATAACTCTATATGTAACAGGGAAATGGCTCTTTTCACCTAATAGCCACACTTTCTGAAAAGCACACACCGAGACTGCATTACATTTGTAGTATTATAAGTAACCTGATGCCTGTAGCTATAATTACGGATAACAGTTCACAACTGTTTTTATATCCTTTACTAATGCATGCATAGGGCTTCTGGGTTAATGTTGAAGAGGTTCCATGGAAGCAAGCATCACCTGCAGGTTAGAGAGAAAAATAGTGAAAGTATTGATCCATCCACCTTCGTCTCTCTTTCAATATAGTCTCCGGCGCGCTCTCTCTCTCTCCTCTCTCTCTCTCTCTCTCTCACGCTCTCTCTGTGTCTCTCACCCCTTTGCGCCTGCTGTTAACATGCGCTCAAGGCCATCTGATATCAATCGGAGACGGCTGAAACGCACACAATGCATTTTATTTACAGCTGACATCAGAATGCGTCTCCAGTGTCTGGGTTGCTATTGAATGTTCTCTCTGCGTTATATAATCCAATGTTAGGATTTTACTCATGTGTCAGTGCTCTGAGTGAAAAAAAAACAAACTTTAAAGTTAGTAAAGAACTTTAAAATCTGCCAGCACTGTTTACAGCACTGTGTCCATAAGAGTGTCCATGTTAACGTCATATTAGCGATGATTCAAAGTAAAAGGAATGCTGACGACGTGACGAGTGTCTGTCTCTGTGAGTGTGTGGAGGTGCGTCCTGAAAGTGACGTGTGTGTGTGTGGTGTGTGTGTGTGTGTGTGTGTGTGTGTGTGTGTGCGTGTGTGTGATATTTTCTGATTCTCGCACCGTAACCCGCCTCGATAACCAAGGTCTCCAGTAGAGCCCATGTCTGTCTGCCAGTACAGAGGGGAGATCCCTCTGTCACTCACGCACTCAATTCACTTGTTCAATCACTGGGGTGACTAAATGCTAACCCTGGTTGGTGTACATTGTGGGACGCGTACTGTGCTGCCTATGATGGGGTTGGGGGGCGTGGTTTAGCGTCGGCAGGTGAAACAAGGGGGGGGGGGCCGGGCGGCAAATTCCTGAGATTGACGCAGCTGTCGGGAATGAGCTTGATGCAGAACATATACTGTAGGGAGGAGGCTGGGTTCGACGGAGAGCCAGGACACGCCACAAGTCTGACTCCTTAACCCCGGAGACGCCGACTGAACTACAATCATTGTTTACCCTTCGCTATGCCAACGGGCAATCTGTTTTGGTGTCTTCCCTCCCGGTCAAGAACCCCGAACAAAGCCACTGAACTTGGCATTGTGGCAGAGACTTTGCTGCACAGTGATAACTATGATGAATGACCTTGTGAGGACTCCTCGACCTGTGAGAGAGGAGACGGGATAGGCGGGGGGAACACCGGAGTCCAAGGAAATGTAGAGGCAGGTGACATTCTGGTGCAGAGGGTTAGCATCCTGCACGATGTCGTGTGGACTCGATGCAGGCAGATGGTGCACACACACACACACACACACACACATGTGCACCCACTCACACATTGCACACAACTGCACCCACACACACACACGGGGGGGGGGGGGGATTGGGTTAAAGCTTTTAACTTTAAGTTCTGACCACAAGAGTTTTTATGTTGTCACGGCGTATCTGATCCCATGGCGTCACTCATGCATTTTGTAGACATTGTACTCAGATTGCCCAGACAGACCTGGAATGTGTGTGTGTGTGTGCGTGTGTGCGTGCGTGTGTGTGCGTTGTGTGCGTGTTGTGCATGTGTGTGTGTGGTGCATGTGCGCGTGTGCGTGTGTGTGCATGTGTGTGTGTGCGTGTGTGTGTGTGTGTGTGTGTGTGTGTGTGTGTGTGTGTGTGATGCGTGAGAGCGAGTGAATTGTAAATGGTGCATGTTCTTACTGCACGGAGCAAACGGGTGAAGGTTGGAGAACAAGGAGTTAGTGTATGCGTGTGCACCTTTGCTCGCGATCACTTATTTTTAGAACGTCTCTTTTTTGTTACCTTATCTGGAAAAAGAAAAGAACAGAACAGATCCGGTTATTTTTCTGGGTCATGTTTGATACGACACTAACACACATACAGTGCATTGCTACTGTATAGTAACTCCTCTATAGTAACACTGTATATAATGCTACTGTATAACTCAATGGTGTATTATAAAGCAGGGCTTCTTAGACCTTTTCATATTGAGCAACAATTAACATTTCATCAACACACACTCCCTATTTTGTTCTTCTAGATCTGTCCTCAAACCACACGTATTCTCTGCTAAAACTGCCAAGTTTATTTTTGAAGGAGAAAACAAAGAATGTTGCTTGGGCCCCCGAACCACAGTTTGAAAACTCTTGTTGTGGAGCAGCGACCTACTGGCCTATTGTTCCTCAATATCAAGTCTGGCCTGTTGACAAGACTGCCTGGCTTGGGGAACACGGTCAGACAGTCTTAGACAGGACCGCCTGGCCCCCGAGAACACACGGGTCCGATGAGGACGGCTATAGGACAGCTGCGGCGACATTAAGGGTTTGATCTGTCTCTCTTAATGAGTCTCTGAAGTCTCTGAAGAGACTCATTAAGAATGTTGCTAATGATTGGTGAGGACACACAAACACGGGTGATGTCCGCAGTTCTGCCTGCGACGTACGCCCAGGTATTACCCAACTCCGCCGTATATAATTAGAATTAATGGAAGCTGACGTGATTGAACACATACCAGGAAATTACACAGGCACACTGACGTCAAATTGATGGCTTAATCAGAAAAACTAATCAAAAGTTTTTTCCGGCCTAAAGTGGAAGTCTATTTTTTTTTACATGAGAGGGAAAAAAAGCCAAACCAAAGGTCTAATAATCGTTCTTCTTTCAAACTCGTCCTCCTCCTGCATTCATTCAGCTGGTTTGGTGTTATTTCCATATACACTTTATGAATTGATTCTTGATTAGTTTAGTTAGTTAGTTACTTTTTCCTCTACAGGTCTGTTGATCATCTTTTCCCTGCATGGGTCAAGGCTGCTCACAGTGGGTGGCGTGATGCCGCTGCAGCTGAATGGTTGGATGCTACATTCGGCAAACTGATTAAGCAGAGGTGCATGTATATTATATTATATTATATTATATTATACTACTAAGTTATGCTGGCGTGGGTGCTATTGCTGGAGATACTTTTGACATTGTAGTTGACAAGAAAATAAGTAATCCTAACTTTTCCTGTTCCTGCAGTGATTAAAATGAGAAAGAATAGACTGTGGATATATAGGACCCACTAAAACAATCCACAGTGATAACGTCTATTGAAGTGTGTTTCATGTTTCATTGCATTCATTTGGATTATATTGGCAGATGTACCAGCAGCACAACCAGACTGCAGAAGCTCAGCCCATATCTTCTGCATTCATTCTTTTTGGTAACATTTCATTTGTGTGTTTATAATATATATATATATATACACACATACATACATATATATATACGTCTCAACTAAAGTCTTTCAAAATCCAGGCCAAGGATTTGTGTGAATTATTCCAAGAGCAAAGAGCCAGTGTGTATTATGGTATCTGCTGTCCTCCATCCCTCAACACCACACCCTCCATCTCCCTGTATTCTGACCAGTGGTTCCCCCCAAAACGCATATGAAACTCTTGCAACTCGTGCAGTTTAGTGGTTATTTATTAGAAGCTTAATTATGATTATGTGATTGTGGATAAAGGTGAAGAAATCAAAAAGAAAGAAGAGATCAATCAAATTCTCCCTCCCGGGACGGATTGGATCAGCTTGCGGGCCGCATTTACTATGACTGTGGGGGATAGACTCAGCACCCCTCACCCCACGGAAAAATATCAAATATGTGATGATTTTAGCCAAATGCGTGAATCTAGTGCACACAATTAGATTCCTATTTATTATACAATGACAAATGTACGTCCTTCGGTATCATCTCACATCTCACCACCAAAATATACAGTATATTTGAACTAAAAACCAATTTCATGGGACTTTTTTTAACCACCATACTTCCATATTTGCGGAAAACTATTTGCGACACCTTGGATGTCCAGGCTTAATAACAATCATAAGGGTCGCCATGTAGGCTTCTTGTTTGGTTCGGTGGATATCGATTGCTGCTTTTGTGGTCTCGATTACAGTTTGTTCACTATTTGGGATCTTTAAATATCACACCCAAAGTCACCGTGGTAAATAACAATCAATTCATAATGCGACACGGCCGGTCCTTTTCCCAAAAGTGTTCCTTTATCCTTTTTTCTGCAGTCAAGGTTTTCTTTCCCCATTATAAAATTGCTGTGTCGAGATAAACAATTAGGATATTATTTAGACATTACAGTGCAATAACTAGTAACAAGTAGTAAATACAAGCAAAATAACTAAGAGATAAGTGAAATAAACCTGTGCAATGTGCC
Source organism: Coryphaenoides rupestris (assembly GCA_002895965.2). Taxonomy (NCBI): domain Eukaryota; kingdom Metazoa; phylum Chordata; class Actinopteri; order Gadiformes; family Macrouridae; genus Coryphaenoides; species Coryphaenoides rupestris. The sequence goes on from PIJE02001754.1 coordinate 97,043, forward strand.
TTACATGTGTCTCAGTTCTGTGACCCTTTGCTCTATTTCTGTATCCACATGTTGTAACTCGCTGATTCTTTTTCGTTTTTTTTCTTCTCCTGGCCGTGTTTGATTTTCCAATGAGTTGTGCCGCGGAGCTCCCAGCCTTGGCCTCTGCAAAATGCACACCTAAACACCAAAATGCACACCTAAACACACCCACACTGGTCTGCCAACTGCCTTTCCCAACCCTATTTTACAGTTGGATTAAAAAGCAACTCCATTTATAATTGAATCCTTTAAATACATCGGATGTTTTGGTGAAGTGATGGTGTTCACAAGGCTGGGTGAGGGTGAGGGTTGAATCCCTCCGTCTTTTTTCACCGGCACGATTCTGCTGCATATTAAAGTGCTTTCCGTGTCTTGAAAAGCACTATATAAATGCAATGAATTATAAATGTATTATATCCTCACTGAATAGCGATTTTCATTTGTTAGAATTTTTGTGTGATGTTGATCGACTACGTGCACAATGTAAAAGGACCTTTTAAAGCAAACTGATTTTACGAGCTAATTGCAGAGATTGACCGTGAGATGACAGTTCCGGTATTTTTTGTAAAGCACATACGTGTATCTGAGCAGAGACGTTTTTCTGAGGTAAAATAAGTCCCCAGAACTTCATTTAGACCCCCGGTTCCTGTGGTGGAAATGCACAGTTCCTCTAGTGGTTCCGAGTTCCTGGACAAAGTCTCCACCTCTTTGTGAATGGAGAAGCCTCTCTGTCCACGGTGGTCTGCCCATGCGACAAGAGGAGGAGCTTCTATTAGGAGCCCCAGAGCTCAGGGTAGGGTTGGCTGAGGTGGGGAACCCATGCAGGAAGACATCCACCCTTGTCTCTGTGGGCTGGAAGCAGAGGAAGTTCTCGCTTTTTGGCCTCATGGGACAGGAAGCTCCCAAATCGTTGGCCAATCACATCACCTACAGTATAATAAAACGGATTAAATGAATTTTGGATTCTCCCACTTAATAAATCACCCCTCTGCTTGTCTAGTATAAACTTCTGCTGGAGACGTTTCAATCTTCCCCTGGCGCCAGTCTGAATCTGTGAATTACATGACAGCGGGGGTCCAAACACATCATCTGTGGAACGTCATTGTTAACGTTCAAACCAGCGGCGTCACTTGCACTTGTCGTGAGCCATAACTATTCCATAAGCACCTTTTTCAATGTGGAAAGATATAAGCCAACTCAAATCTTGAATGAAAGTCCGCTCAATATTTCATCAGTCGTCCCCCACCGTCACTCCCCCTGCACCGAACCCTGATCCTGATCACAGCGGCTCCATATTTGATTGTATGCTTTGACTGTTCTGACTCACTTGTAAATCACTGTGGATGAAAATGCGTCTGCTAAATGACTTAATGTAGAGGAAATAATGGGCTAATCTCTCTCCGTGAATTCTCTAATCACGTCATTAATGTCAAAGGAAAGGGCAGCCGTGTTGGCCCGATTAACACCTTTCCACAAGTCAAACAATCAGCGTTGACGATCGTAGGCAAGCCCAAGCTAAATGCTCAAGTCCCTTCAGTCGGTCTGTAGAGTACCCCCCCCCCCCCCATCCACCAAAAGGTTTCTCCCTCAGGTGGCCTCAGGTAAGGAGGTCGTCACTGTCAGTCTCACAGCTATCCCTCGCAGGCCAGCGGTGTGATCGCAAGCTCCGCTGAACCTCACTGATGCTCCTGCTTTCCCGCCGCGGTCACCCTCGCCTGAAGTCCTCACATCTGGACAAGCAGGCGTACCCAAACCTTCACCCTTTCACAAATGAAGATGGAAGAGAGAGAGAGAGAGCGAGAGGAGAGAGAAAGAGAAGAGGAGAGAGAGAGAGAGAGAGAGAGAGAGAGAGAGAGAGAGAGAGAAGAGAGAGAGAGAGGGGAGAGAGAGAGATAAGAGAGAGAGAGAGAGAGAGAGAGAGACACAGAAGGAGGGGGGAGAGAGGAGGGAGGAGAGGAGAGAGAGAGGGAGAGAGAGAGAGGAGGTGGGGGAAGAGAGGGAGGGAGGGGAGAGAGAGAGAGAGAGAGAGAGAGAGAAAGAGAGAGAGGGAGGTGGGGGAGAGAGAGAGAGAGACAGAGGGAGGGAGGGAGAAAGAGAGAGAGAGTTCTCTATAAGCTTTAACTTTGGTTTATAAATAATTGAATGAACCATTCAGAAACATTACAATATAAATGTAATTAAATTACATTTAAGAAGATGTAGAAGTGTACTGTAAAAGTGTTGAGGGTGCGTGCCGGACACTAACAGTTTACAACACAATGCTCACACACACACACACGTACACGTATACATTTCTATATCATATCCGTGAGCCAGATAATAAGCCAGCATAATTAAGCGATGACGCCGGCGGCGGTGAGGGAAATAAAAACAACGCAGCATAACTAATATGCTCCGCGTTCAAAAATGGCCCCCGGCAAACAATTAGCATTTCTCCAGGAATGATTTCCCTCCTCGTCAAACCCTCGGTACGGCAGACTGAAAGGCTCCCAAGGACAACCCGCCAACGACAGGTGGCCAAAAACCTGGACGTGTTGAAAGACATAAAGGCAACCATTTGGGATGTGCCCGAAAGAATCTGAATCTTTTTGCTGTAAATTATTGTAGCGACGGGGCTGCACCGTTTTAATTGTGCCCTCCGATTTTCCCAGAGTGCGTCGTCATGTGTTGTGTGTTATGGATCTGTTCAGTGTTGTCGATCATTTCTGTTCATTTTTGTGTTTGTGTGTTGGGGTTGGACAGTGTTTTATTGAATGCGCTCAATTATCAAGCATGCATTTTACGTGCGCATCGATTTTCTTCGCTTATCCGCTGTTGTTGCTGTGGAAATTTGACAGCGGCATCTCCGGTTATATTTCCTGTAGTCTCTGTTAGATGCTTTTCAGCCCCTACAAGTGGCAGGCTTTGATTCTGCACTAACGCCTCGACGTCTCCGACTGATGAATCCATAATGAAGTGTGGGTAACATCCCAGCACAGCCATTCGTGGTTATTCATTCATTAAGCTAATATGCTAACACTGTGGCACAGAGGAGCCGTAGTTAGCAGGAGCTAGCACTAGCGCTTCACATATTTCTTTCTCTCTTCCCCTCCTGCTCCTCACATGTGGGGATGTGAGGTTAATACTCCCTCTGGCCCTAAACCCAGACCCAGACACCGGCCGTCTGAGAGTCTGTCTACGTCTGCCCCTTGAGCAAGGCACTAGCCCGCCTAGACCCAGTGTTGGTCTACGGATGCGGCGCTGAGACAATGAATTACCAGTCTCCCGAGAGGTCGTGCCGTAGCAGAGACAATTACCACATCCACAACGGGGTCAATGAAACTGAATGTGAATACAGTCATAACAGACTTAATTAATGTGAATATGAATACGTCCACAAGAGTGAGTTAATAACATCACTGACGATAAAGGTTTCTATTGGCGTATTTTTCATTAATAAGCCAAGGCAATGTGGAAACCCATGCTAACCCTTTACAATGTTTATTCTGAGGTAGTTTTTCTATTGAATTATTTTGTTCATTATGCCATGCACACAAAGTACTTGTGAATCCTCATGGCTTTACAAGACACCGACATTACAGTGGAAATCGTCAGGCATTTCATTACATCTCATTTCATTGCAAAATTACAGGTCGTTTTACAGCTCGGTCTTACAAAAAATATCCGGCCTTCTCTCTCCCAAACATTATAGCTCTCGGCTATAAAAAAGGTCCCCTTCCTGAAGCGTAACTTGAAGCGTTTTTCATAATCATTCAGCCAAAGAAAATCAACAAACCTACATGGAGGACATTTTGCTGAAAAGTGTGTCCCTTACGTCCTCAGACAGGACAGCAAAATATAAACTCATTCTATAGCCTCTTCTGGAGTGGAGTATCGGGTTAATTGTAAGGTTCTTGAATGTACCAGCGCACATAGAGGTCTTTGTCTTTATGTAGTTTGGTAACGGACCATTTTTCTCTATGCATGAGAAACATTTTGATTTCTGAATAATCTAAAGTCATCTGATCAGGAAAAATAAAACACTAAGAGAGAATAAACGATTGTTCAAATAAAATAAGGGTTTGTACTTATTAGACCAGGGATGCCCTGGCCAAAATGTCCCAACTAAATATGTTTATCATGAGTCTCTGATCAGACATCTTTACAAAGCCATGCAGAAGATTTTACATTTATGTCTGATATTTGGAGGTTCCCATCTCATATGTCCTCTAATGGCCAAAATGTAAGCAAATGTATTGACTCCCAAAAAGAATCGATTGCTCTCTGATGCACAACTTGTGTTACAACTTGTATGTTCACGGAAACCCCAAACACCAGGAGAATATTGAGACACAGGACACATGAATTATAGAGATGTGTACAAGTATGGAATCCCAGATGAGAACATTGTTTAACTTTGTTTCAGTGCTCTACCAGCTGACTACACCACGGGCTTGACGCTCACCCAGCGTCCAGCTTGACCAACCAAACTTTTCTCCAAGGATTTTTGTCTTATTTGTGTTATTCATGTTCAGCAAGTAAAACTACGTCATCCGCATATCAAGTTTCAAGTTTCAAGTATTTTTATTGTCACTTCACAGTGACAATAAATACTGCTTATACTCACACGTGAGTATAAGCAGTGAGTGAAAATCTTGTGTGCAAAACGCCCGACAGCCGACAGTAATTATAAAGAATACAGAATAGAAAGATAACTAGAATAGTATATTCTGTATAAAATAAAATAAAATAAAATATACAACAAAATATCCAGGGGAGCAATACACATATAAATCAATGTACTAAAATATACATTGTTATATGCTGACATTCACAGAATGTCACAGAATACCTTCTCAGACAGTCAACACAACACTAGCACCAGCAATTAGCACCATATATGCAACATGCCCACAGTCTGGTCATCAGCTTTAATCCCCAAACTAGAATCAAGCTTTAATTTGAGGTGCTACAGTGATACAAAATAAATAATAATGGTGACAAAACATCTGGCTTCACACCAAATTGTTAGGAAAACCATCCAGTTATGAACTCATTAACCTGAAACCGGGCAAAAGGTGCTTGATAATGGCATATGATAAAACTTCCCATTAACACCAGCATTGAAGTATAATATCGAAGTAATATTGACGGGTTGAAGAAGAGAACAAACAAATGTCGACATATTCTCTGCATCATTATCTGTATAATGAAGCGACTGCGTATATATCATCAATAGATGCTCGGGCTTTTCTAAATCGATTTTGCCAACCCGCCCTCTCTCAAGGACGTCGACATGTCCGCCATTTAAAAGTGAGGAATCCAATTACTGCACACAGCTAATAAGACCTGTACCGCTATAGCAGAGTGGTAACTTGGGATCACGTTTTGAAGATTTAGGAATATATGTAATAACTTGTGTCTATGTGGAGGAATAGACACTCTTAAGCAGGACTCATATAACACATGAAACGACCTCGGGGACTTCCAACACTTAATTGGAAATTCTGTCCATTCCAGTAGCTTTTCCCCCCGTTTATTTGGCCCTTTATTGGCCTTGCTTTGTAGTGTAATCAACTTGGTTTAAAAAAAGGAAATAATTATGCATAATATTGTGGGATTTCCATCCGGGGCGTCCTTCTCCTCAGGTTGTTTTCTGATACCTAGCCGGAACACTGAGTCCTCTCCTTGGTCATTAATTCTTAACTAGCTCCCGGCGCACTCACCCATCGCCTGTTTAACTATTCATTCCAACATGGAGTATAGCGTTCAGTTGAAGGGCTGAACAGTATTTAAAAGATCATACGCAGTAGGGCAGGGGGAGAGAGAGAGAGAGACGGGGGGGGGAGAGAGAGAGACCTTTGTAAATGGAATGCAAAGAGTGACATTGAGAGAGGAAGCAAACTGTCATCATAGGGCATGAACAAAACACAGAAACCATCGTCACAGACACACAATGCAGCTTCACGGCCTCACGTACGCACACACACACACACACACACGCACACACGCACACACACACACACACACAGCGAGCTATAAAGTGTGTCTCCCTCAATATACAGTATGTCCGTCTGAATATTAATGACACGCTTTATCTGTGCTACTTCCTGCCCAGTCCAGCGTTGAACCATGATTCATCATTCATCATCGGTTGGCCAAATATTAAAAAATGAAAATGTATTTATGAGTTTAGATTTCAGTGCACCAACATGTACACATACCAGCTTACCTCTGCAATGCTTTTGACGGGTAGACGGGTATTTATGTATTCTCATCGTTTGTGTGTGTGTGCGTGTGTGTGTGTGTGTGTGTGACGCAATCGGTGCTGGCGTAATTATTTGAAGGCTATTGGACTACTTAAGGCCCCGCCTTGGTCACATGGTGTGTCCAAGCCTTCAAGGGCCGAATCAAGAAGGTGACACCTGACACCTGCGTTGTTGGACGTAGCAACGCAGGTAGCTGTGATGGAGGTGAGAGAGCGTGTTGGACGTAGCAACGCAGGTAGCTGTGATGGAGGTGAGAGAGCGTGTTGGACGTAGCAACGCAGGTAGCTGTGATGGAGGTGAGAGAGCGTGTTGGACGTAGCAACGCAGGTAGCTGTGATGGAGGTGAGAGAGCGTGTTGGACGTAGCAACGCAGGTAGCTGTGATGGAGGTGAGAGAGCGTGTTGGACGTAGCAACGCAGGTAGCTGTGATGGAGGTGAGAGAGCGTGTTGGACGTAGCAACGCAGGTAGCTGTGATGGAGGTGAGAGAGCGTGTTGGACGTAGCAACGCAGGTAGCTGTGACGGAGGTGAGAGAGCGTGTTGGACGTAGCAACGCAGGTAGCTGTGATGGAGGTGAGAGAGCGTGTTGGACGTAGCAACGCAGGTAGCTGTGACGGAGGTGAGAGAGCGTGTTGGACGTAGCAACGCAGGTAGCTGTGATGGAGGTGAGAGAGCGTGTTGGACGTAGCAACGCAGGTAGCTGTGACGGAGGTGAGAGAGCGTGTTGGACGTAGCAACGCAGGTAGCTGTGACGGAGGTGAGAGAGCGTGTTGGACGTAGCAACGCAGGTAGCTGTGACGGAGGTGAGAGAGCGCGTTGGACGTAGCAACGCAGGTAGCTGTGACGGAGGTGAGAGAGCGTGTTGGACGTAGCAACGCAGGTAGCTGTGATGGAGGTGAGAGAGCGTGTTGGACGTAGCAACGCAGGTAGCTGTGATGGAGGTGAGAGAGCGTGTTGGACGTAGCAACGCAGGTAGCTGTGATGGAGGTGAGAGAGCGTGTTGGACGTAGCAATGCAGGTAGCTGTGATGGAGGTGAGAGAGCGTGTTGGACGTAGCAACGCAGGTAGCTGTGATGGAGGTGAGAGAGCGTGTTGGACGACGTAA
>PIJE02001755.1:3329-38149 GCA_002895965.2 Coryphaenoides rupestris
AAGAATGATAAGATACAACTAGTAACAGCTAGGTTAGCTAGGTAGGAGGCGCGAGGGTAGTACACACTAGTAACGCTAGGTTAGTAGGTAGGAAACGCTAGAGTAGTACACACTAGTACACATGGGTTAGCTAGGTAGGAGGCGCTAGGGTAGTACACCATAGTAACACTAGGTTAGCTAGGTAGGAGGCGCGAGGGTAGTACACACTAGTAACTAGGTTAGCTAGGTAGGAGGCGCTAGGGTAGTACACACTAGTAACACTAGGTTAGCTAGGTAGGAAACGCTAAGGTAGTACACACTAGTAACGCTAGGTTAGCTAGGTCGGAGACGCTAGGGTAGTACACACTAGTAACGCTAGGTTAGCTAGGTCGGAGACGCTAGGGTAGTACACACTAGTCACGCTAGTTTAGCTAGGTAGGAGACGCTAGGGAAGTACACACTAGTAACACTAGGTTAGCTTTAAGACAGAAGCACTTTATTGAATGATGACATCACAGCGTAGCTTCCTGTAGTGGTCCTGAACCAAAAGGCGGCTAGACTTTCAATCGGGGAGTGTGAAGCGTAGCAGGAGTTGGGAGGTCGTACCCAGGGCACCGATGTGCTCCGTCAGCGTCGTCACCCACAGGCTGCACAGTGCCCCCTCTGGACACACAAATGTAACGTCTCTCACCTTCCAACCAGGGGGCTGCTTGCGCTCCACATAGGACACTGTAGAGAAAGATACAAAAGATTTTTCTTTTTTTACCTTTTTGTTAACCTAGTCCAAGTCACCCTGGGTCTACCGGTGTTAACCTGACCGCTAGTCCAAGTCACCCTGGGTCTACCGGTGTTAACCTGACCGCTAGTTCAAGTCACCCTGGGTCTAGCGGTGTTAACCTGACCGCTAGTTCAAGTCACCCTGGGTCTAGCGGTGTTAACCTGACCGCTAGTCCAAGTCACCCTGGGTCTAGCGGTGTTAACCTGACCGCTAGTCCAAGTCACCCTGAGTCTAGCGGTGTTAAACTGACCGCTAGTCCAAGTCACTCTGGGTCTAGCGGTGTTAACCTGACCGCTAGTTCAAGTCACCCTGGGTCTAGCGGTGTTAACCTGACCGCTAGTTCAAAGTCACCCTGAGTCTAGCGGTGTTAACCTGACCGCTAGTCCAAGTCACCCTGGGTCTAGCGGTGTTAACCTGACCACTAGTCCAAGTCACCCTGGGTCTCGCTGTGTTAACCTGACCACTAGTTCAAGTCACCCTGGGTCTCGCTGTGTTAACCTGACCACTAGTTCAAGTCACCCTGGGTCTAGCGATGTTATCCTGACCACTAGTCCAAGTCACCCTGGGTCTCGCTGTGTTCACCTGACCACTAGTCCAAGTCACCCTGGGTCTCGCTGTGTTAACCTGACCACTAGTTCAAGTCACCCTGGGTCTAGCGGTGTTAACCTGACCACTAGTCCAAGTCACCCTGGGTCTCGCTGTTGTTAACCTGACCACTAGTTCAAGTCACCCTGGGTCTAGCGGTGTTAACCTGACCACTAGTCCAAGTCACCCTGGGTCTCGCTGTGTTCACCTGACCACTAGTCCAAGTCACCCTGGGTCTCGCTGTGTTAACCTGACCACTAGTTTCAAGTCACCCTGGTCTAGCGATGTTAACCTGACCACTAGTCCAAGTCACCCTGGGTCTCGCTGTGTTAACCTGACCACTAGTCCAAGTCACCCTGGGTCTCGCTGTGTTAACCTGACCACTAGTTCAAGTCACCCTGGGTCTAGCGATGTTAACCTGACCACTAGTTCAAGTCACCCTGGGTCTAGCGATGTTAACCTGACCGCTAGTCCAAGTCACCCTGGGTCTAGTGGTGTTAACCTGACCGCTGGAGAAGTGAAACTACTCGAAACATTCTCTCAGCTCTAATAACGTGACGATGGCGAGTGATACAGAGAAAAGACATTTTGAAGAGGCACATCGTCTTTTAAGTCCTCTGTGTGGGAATACTTTGGATTCAACGTGCAGTATGTTGACGAGGGCAAGGAGACCGTCAACAACTACAGTCTGCAAACACTGCTGAACCACTGTCGGCTGCATGAATGAAACACAACTAACATCATGTCGCATTTACGTCGCCATCACCATGTCTCTTGCAAGTGGAGGAAGGAGAGTTAACTTGTTTGTGCAAGCAACTGTCGCGGCGGCTGCCTTCAAACAGCAGTTTGCTACAAATACAGAGAAACTTACAGAAATAACGAAAGCAATGGGAATATTCAGAGCGAAACATTTGCAGCCCCATTCGGTGGTTAGTGACTCAGTCAGGACACTGTGTGCTCCCGCCACCTATGACTCATATCACCTGACCAGGTACAACTACCATCTAGTGGCCAAAATGTTGTCGTCTATAAACACACACAAATATAAATAAATGAACATGCTAAACACAGTTAGACACACATGTCTAGCTGTCTATCTACCCACATGTCTAACTGTCTATCTACCCCATGTCTAGCTGTCTATCTACCCACATGTCTAGCTGTCTATCTACCCACATGTCTAACTGTCTATCTACCCCATGTCTAGCTGTCTATCTACCCACATGTCTAGCTGTCTATCTACCCACATGTCTAACTGTCTATCTACCCACATGTCTAGCTGTCTATCTACCCCACTGTCTGCTCTCTATCCTACCACACTTGTCTAGCTCTCTATCTACCACATGTCTACTGTCTATCTACCCCCATGTCTAACTGGTCTATCTACCCCATGTCTACGCTCTCTATCTACCCACATGTCTTAGGCTCTCTATCTACCCACATGTCTAGCTGTCTACTATCTCCACATGTCTAGCTGTCTATCCTACCCACATGTCTAACCTGTCTATCTACCCACATGTCTAGCTGTCTATCTACCCACATGTCTAGCTTCTATCTACCCACATGTCTAGCTCTCGTATCTACCCACATGTCTAGCTCTCTATTCCTACCCACATGTCTAACTGTCTATCTACCCCATGTCTAGCTGCTGATCTACCCACATGTCTACTGTCTATCTACCCACATGTCTAGCTGTCTATCTACCCACATGTCTAACTGTCTATCTACCCACATGTCTAGCTCTCTATCTACCACATGTCTAACTGTCTATCTTACCCCATTGTCTAGCTGTCTATCTACCCACATGTCTAACTGTCTATCTACCCCATGTCTAGCTGTCTATCTACCCACATGTCTAGCTGTCTATCTACCCACATGTCTAACTCTCTATCTACCCCATGTCTAACTGTCTATCTACCCAATGTCTAACTCTCTATCTACCCACATGTCTAGCTGTCTATCTACCCACATGTCTAGCTCTCTATCTACCCACATGTCTAGCTGTCTATCTACCCACATGTCTAACTGTCTATCTACCCACATGTCTAGCTCTCTATCTACCACATGTCTAACTGTCTATCTACCCACATATCTAGCTGTCTATCTACCACATGTCTAACTCTCTATCTACCACATGTCTAACTGTCTATCTACCCACATATCTAGCTGTCTATCTACCACATGTCTAACTGTCTATCTACCCACATGTCTAACTGTCTATCTACCCACATGTCTAACTGTCTATCTACCCACATGTCTAGCTCTCTATCTACCACATGTCTAACTGTCTATCTACCCACATATCTAGCTGTCTATCTACCACATGTCTAACTCTCTATCTACCACATGTCTAACTGTCTATCTACCCACATGTCTAACTCTCTATCTACCCACATGTCTAACTGTCTATCTACCCACATATCTAGCTGTCTATCTACCACATGTCTAACTGTCTATCTACCCACATATCTAGCTGTCTATCTACCACATATCTAGCTGTCTATCTACCCACATATCTAGCTGTCTATCTACCCATCTACCCCATATCTAGCTGTCTATCTACCCACATGTCTAGCTCTCTATCTACCACATATCTAGCTGTCTATTTAACCCATGTCTAGCTGTCTATCTACCCACATGTCTAGCTGTCTATCTACCCACATGTCTAACTGTCAATCTACCCACATGTCTAGCTGTCTATCTACCCACATGTCTAGCTCTCTATCTACCACATATCTAGCTGTCTATTTACCCCATGTCTAGCTGTCTATCTACCCACATGTCTAGCTGTCTATCGACCCACCTGTCTGTCTGTCTACCTGCCTGCTTGCCTGTCTATCTACCCGCCTGTCTGTCTGTCTACCTGTAAAGGCGTGTGCTGAATCCTCTTTGTGTCTGTGGAGCATCTTCTGCCAACGCCTGGAGCTCTTCTGTCGACTCCTACTGGTCCCAGTACATGTGGTGCAAGTACTCCTACTGGTCCCAGTACATGTGGTGGTGGTACTCCTACTGGTCCCAGAACATGTGCTGCAGGTACTCCTACTGGTCCCAGTACATGTGGTGGAGGTACTGTTGGCCATACCCCCCTGCTCTCTCACCGCGATCAGCTCTGACACAGGAACATTGTGACACACACCTGACACACACACACCTGACACTGACACACACACACACACACACACACACACGGTGGAAGGAGTTTTTCAATATAGTATATAGGTATTTAGAAAATGGGTACTTGAAATCAAGCAATCTGATTGGTTCATATCCGTGATACAATAACCATATACCACAGCTATGACTGTATTCCTTTTCACCGTTGGTATCACTCCGCCTGTGAGGGGAGAACAGAACCCTCTCTCCCAGTTTCTCACACTCAGTTTTAGGGATGCACCGATACTGATACCAGTATTCGGTATCGGTCCGATACTGTGCTCATGTACTCGTACTCGTTAAACTACTCCGATACAACCGCACCGATACCACTTTGGCAACGCAACGTTAACGTTGTAATATTCTTAGCCAAGGAATATTGAAATAAAGAGATGAGACCGAGTTGGCGTTTATGGATGTTTAATAGAAACTGCGCATGGTACCGAGCATGGGCGTAGAATTTAGTGGGGACGCTGGGGACATGTCCCCACCAATTAACGGAGCACCTCCCCCGTCAGAACCGCGAATTAACGGAGCACCCCCCCGCCCCCCATCAGAACCGCGAATTAACGGCAGCACCCCTCCCCCCATCAGAACCGCAAATTAACGGAGCACCCCCCCCCCCCATCAGAACCGCAAATTAACGAGCACCCCCCCCCCAAGACAAAAAAGAACATGTTTTCAAAGTCATTAGAACTGTAATGGTTTTATTAAGTACTCGTATCGGTATTCGGTATCGGCAAGTACCCAAATGTAAGTACTTGTACTTGTACTCGGTCTGAAAAAAGTGGTATCGGTGCATCCCTACTCAGTTTGACCCAAACTTCCTCCCGTATTTCCAGTGCAGATTTATCCCTGTTGTTTTTGTGGGCTTACAATAAACTGCTCTGGCAACCACATGCAGAAGAAGAGGTCAGCTCTGGCATCTGAAAATATCAGCCAGCTGCTCTGCTTGAGCAACTGGTTGACACAAGAGGAGACTTTAGGTGGACTGGAGTCATGAGATGTTATAATGAAGTCAAAAAACCCTCTTTCTCTTACCAGTTTGTGATGCATTTCTTTTTTACACCACACATGTATTTATCTCCCCCAAAATACAAAATAAAAGTAAATACTAATATTTTAAACTTGTGATTAATATATATATATATATATATATACATGCATATAAGGTGAATATGCAGCATTTTGGATAATTGTGATGGTTAAAAAGAGGAATGATTCAACCCTCAACCGCATGATATATATAATAGATACATCATGTATAACATATATATATAGATACACATTTATATATATATATATTGTATAGCATCAGTCCATTCAGTACTAATGGTGTTTCATTTGTTAATCATGTGTAAGCTAGTGATGGCTGCAGTTTAAGTATTGTAACTTACAACTTACAGCCACTACTTACATTAAGCTGTGAGTAAGGCTGAGGGGAAGTGTTAGGGTAATGGTTAGGGTCATGGTTAGGGTAAGGGTTAAGATAAGGGTAATGGTTAGGGTCAGGGTTGGGGGTCATGGTTAGGGTAAGGGTAATGGTTAGGGTAATGGTTAGGGCTGGGTCACAAGCTCACCGAGTCTGCAGGGCTGCTGCTGGGGGGTCCTCCAGCTGAGCACCCCGGGGTGCTGCAGCGACACCTCGACCAGCTCGTGGTTCAGTCGGAGCTGTGAGGTCAGGATGCTCTGCTTCTCCTCCATGGCTCTTATCTCCTATATCTTGTCTCTCTTATCTCTTGTCTCGTATCTCGAGTATTAACCCCGGCGGTGTTATCATATCTCTTGTCTCTCATCTCTTATTAAACGCGGCGGTCTCTCTTATCTCTTGTCTCTTATCTCTTATTAAACGCGGCGGTCTCTCTTATCTCTTGTCTCATCTCTTATTAAACGCGGCGGTCTCTCTTATCTCTTGTCTCTTATCTCTTATTAAACGCGGCGGTCTCTCTTATCTCTTGTCTCTTATCTCTTATTAAACGCGGCGGTCTCTCTTATCTCTTGTCTCTTATCTCTTATTAAACGCGGCGGTCTCTCTTATCTCTTGTCTCATCTCTTATTAAACGCGGCGGTCTCTCTTGTCGCTTGTCTCATCTCTTATTAAACGCGGCGGTCTCTCTTATCTCTTGTCTCTTATCTCTTATTAAACGCGGCGGTCTCTCTTATCTCTTGTCTCATCTCTTATTAAACGCGGCGGTCTCTCTTATCTCTTGTCTCTTATCTCTTATTAAACGCGGCGGTCTCTCTTATCTCTTGTCTCATCTCTTATTAAACGCGGCGGTCTCTCTTATCTCTTATTAAACGCGGCGGTCTCTCTTATCTCTTGTCTCTTATCTCTTATTAAACGCGGCGGTCTCTCTTATCTCTTGTCTCATCTCTTATTAAACGCGGCGGTCTCTCTTATCTCTTATTAAACGCGGCGGTCTCTCTTGTCGCTTGTCTCTTATCGCGTCTCGAGGCGGATAGCGGTTTGGAACAACACGCGTGACGTCATCACGCTGAGCGCTAATCCACGCGTGACGTCACCACGTACTGACGACTTAAAAAGGCGGTAAGAAACAAACTACCTCTTCATGTATATATTATATAATATACATATGATATTATAATATCATATGTATATTATAATATGTATATTATAATATCATATGTATATTATAATATCCATATGATATTATAATATATGATATTATATAAAACATACCATTTAGTCAATAACATACTAAATTAAAATGCAATTCAAGGACATTTAAAGTCTGAAGATTTAAGATTCAAGAGCAAGTCGTTAACATGTGAACACGTGACTTCAGTCTGAACTCTAAACATGAGATGACATTCTTATGGTCCACATCATGATATATATTATATCATTATATATATTATATCATTATATATATTATATCATTGTATATATTATATCATTATATATATATTATATCATATGAGATGACATTCTTATGGTCCACATCATGAATATATATATTATATCATTATATATATTATATCATTATATATATATTATATCATATGAGATGACATTCTTATGGTCCACATCATGATATATATTATATCATTATATATATTATATCATTATATATATTATATCATATGAGATGACATTCTTATGGTCCACATCATGATATATATTATATCATTATATACATTATATCATTATATATATTATATCATTGAATATATTATATCATTATATATATATATTAATATCATATGAGATGACATTCTTATGGTCCACATCATGAATATATATATTTATATATTATTATATCATATATATTATATCATATGAGATGACATTCTTATGGTCCACATCATGATATATATTATATCATTATATATATTATATCATTATATCATATCATATGAGATGACATTCTTATGGTCCACATCATTATATATATTATATCATTATATATATTATATCATTAATATATATCATATATCATATGAGATGACATTCTTATGGTCCACATCATGATATATATTATATCATTATATATATTATATCATTATATCATATCATATGAGATGACATTCTTATGGTCCACATCATGATATATATTATATCATTATATATATTATATCATTATATATATTATATCATATGAGATGACATTCTTATGGTCCACATCATGATATATATTATATCATTATATATATTATATCATTATATATATTATATCATATGAGATGACATTCTTATGGTCCACATCATGATATATATTATATCATTATATATTATATCATTATATATATTATATCATTATATATATTATATCATTATATATATATTATATCATATGAGATGACATTCTTATGGTCCACATCATGATATATATTATATCATTATATATATTATATCATATATATTATATCATATGAGATGACATTCTTATGGTCCACATCATGATATATATTATATCATTATATATATTATATCATTATATATATTATATCATATGAGATGACATTCTTATGGTCCACATCATGATATATATTATATCATTATATATATTATATCATTATATCATATCATATGAGATGACATTCTTATGGTCCACATCATTATATATATTATATCATATCATATCATATGAGATGACATTCTTATGGTCCACATCATGATATATATTATATCATTATATATATTATATCATTATATATATATTATATCATATGAGATGACATTCTTATGGTCCACATCATGATATATATTAGATATGATATATATAATATATCATAATATATCTATCATATTTATGTAATTATACTGTATATATCATATATCCTTAGCATATATAATTTCATATTTATATCATATATATAATTTTATATTATCACTACAACAGGTCACTTCTTTGGATAAGTCTGTATATCCAAGATAATACATGAAGTTATTAGGGAACAGTTATTATTTATAGAATACAACTCATTTCACATATCTACAATCCATTTTTATTTCAACACTCAGAATGGCACTTCTGCTCGTATCCCAGCCATTATGCAGGCAACCTAGCAATTATGAAACTCATTCTATTAGCCTTGCAATTAAGAAATGCTTGAAACCTGCTCTGTTATCTTTATGTACCACAGTGATATATTGCTGTCTTTCTCCAAATACTCTTTGTAAGTTGCTTTAGATAAATATTGGCTGCCAAATGCAAATGTGATGAGTGAGAATGGCAAGTCCTCTGCACACACACACAGAAACCAACCACCAAGTACATCAGCTTTGTTTTTATTTGGATCCAGTCAGAGATGAGCCTTCACTTCAGGGGCTGCTGGTTCACACCGATCGGGCCGACCGCCTTCTCAAACTCCCACTGCTTGCCTGCAAAGAGATGTTATTAAAGTAGTGTTGCCTCAGTCCCGCTCACATTCCAAGGCCCTCTTAAGGTGGATCACATACCTGGGGGCTGAGCTTGCAGACCTCCAGAGCCACAGGAGGTCTCGCAACAGGAGCAGCTGCCATGGACTCCGCTGGATTCTCTCCAGCTGGGATCAGGATAACCATGAGAGCCAAGTTAAGAGTCTCACATTAGAAACTACAGACTGACCAAAGGCAACAGAATCAGCTGCCGGTCTTACACCAGCTTATAGGATCCAGTTGCCTGGTCCAGTACTGGGCCAACCTCTCAAGACCTTCTATGGAGGGTCTGAGGAGAGACTTACCCATTGGAGAAGGAGCAGGCCTTGTTGGTTAGCGCTGACCGGGGTGTCCCGTGTTGTGGCCCTCAGGCTGCAGGTGATGTAAATCTGAAGAACACCTCAGCATTACATGACATCAGAAATCATATTAACACCAACATCCACATCATATTAACACCCCCACCCTAACAATCATATTAACACTACCCCCACCGTCATATCAACACCCCCACCCACACACCACACCGCTGGACTCTTGCTGGAAGCGGAAGGCTTCTAGTTGGATCTGCAGTTTGTCATCCTGAACGCGAGTAGGATCTGGGACCTGGATCCTGTCAAGATCCCGTCCATCAGACACCTGCACACAACCAGCCGGCAGAGAGATCACAGACCCTCATTTGCACATAAAGCTCAAGTAAACTGGAGACGAGTGCCAAATGCAAATCAGAGCACCATGCTCGACTCACCCGTAGTTATCCAGGAAAGAAATATCGTGGACGGTGTCTGTGTTTGGAATCAGTGTTGCCACACAGCGATCTACGAACAGCCGCAGTGGCGTGTGATGAAACTGGGACACAAAGGCTTGGATGTTGAGCTGGTCTCCCAGGAAGTACTGTGTGGACGGACGCTCAAACTGCCAGTCATCTGCAAAGCCCAAGCAGTCCCGGTGTTGAGTACCTGCCCTTCAACAGGAGACTCACCCAGACTCCCTTTGCTAAATTACTTTGAGTTATCGACAATACAATCTAATCAGACAATAGAAACGCCATACCGGTCATTCCTTGAGATAATAAAGGGAGATCATAACTACAGTCATTTTGAGCTATAGATATGACTTTCGAGAACAAGTGGAGGCTACCGGTCATGAGTTTGAGGGAGAAGAACAGACTCTCTTCAGAGGCCCGAGTCTCAGCGAAGGGAGTCCAGGTCGGCCTCACATGAGCACTGCTGACGTCTCCATGCCTGAAAACAGACCCCGGCTCACACACTCCGACCCCGGCTCACACAGACCCCTGCAGAGCAGCATTTAAAGTGTTCATTATAACCGTAAGGAGCTCACCTGGGATAGTGGCACTCCACGTTGACGGAGACGTCCCGCGTGCGGACGATGGGGCTCGCCCCCACGGCGCTCGGAGTGTAGTGGAGGGTGAACTGGTAGATGAAGACTTCCTCAGTCATCTGAAACCAAACACTGAAATAAAACCCTTGGCCTACCAACAGACGTGTCTACCGTCACCCCAAACTAGCACTGTACGACTAACGAGATGTAGCTACAGCTAGCCATATAATCTGCCTGCATGTCCCTTTAGTGGCCAGCGAGTTAACAAAAGGGACAAATATCACGTTCTGGTAAACACTCAGCTTGGCTGGTGTAATTGGTAAAAAATGGCAGTCAGACAGACATTTTATGGATGTAATATGTCCACCTACCAGTGAAGAGTACATGCATGCAGATCTTGCAAAAGCACATTGTGACTCAGGGAAGGATGCTAAAGAAAACATTTCCTCAACCAAAAGGTTTGCTATGAGAGCCTGATGAGACTCATGAGCCTGGTGATACACCAGATGTTCAGGTCATGGGTCCCTAGAAGAGTGTGCAGCCACTTGCCCTCAGCTGGCTGCCACAGCTGTGCAGCGGGTACTGGAAGATGAAGTCGCTGGCCCCCGTCGGCTCCTCGCTGGGAGGACAGTCCCCCAGCCTCAGGTCCGACGTCAGGACGGGCTGGCCGATGCCCAGCAGGTCTTTGTTCACCTCCACCCGGACCAGCTGCTCCCCACACACCACACCCACGCTCTGGGGCGCCGCCGGCTCTCGGAGCGAGAACTCTGGAGGGAAGTTCCTCTCCTGGACGGGAGGCTCTGGAAAGTGCCAGGCCAGCGGAGCCTCGATGTTCTCCTTCTGTTGGAGGAACTCCTGGTTGAGCAGCTGTCCAGGGTCTGAACCCTGAGGCTGGTCATGTTTGAAGGCAGCAGCAGCAGCAGCAGCAGCCAGCTTACATGCAAGGAACATTAGTTTGATTGGAAACTGCATTGTGAGAACCATAAGACAGCTACACACACACCTCACTACTGCAGCCTCTCTTGTAGCCTGGCCGCTAACAACGCTAACGAGCTGACGAGCTGCACCTCCTGACAGAGGTCAGAGTTCAGTTGGATTTTATCTCTTATTTATTTATTCATTCCAAGCCCATTCATTCCCTACAGAGGGAGAGTTCTGTAGTAGATGCATTTTCTACAGAAATACATGACGTGTGTGTGTGTGTGTGTGTGTTGTTGCGACTTGGAAAAGACAAAATAAATGTGGGCTGATGGACAGGTGGCCAGTGAAGCCTCATCATCATCATCATCATCATCATCATCATCATCCAACCAACATGTGATTCACTAGTGATACCTCCTGACCCATCACATGCACCAACATTCACTACAAAATAGAGAATGAAAAGAAATGTGCACAGAAGAATAGAATATTACCACTTTACTTCCAACCAGATTCGTCAAGAGTGAAGAGAGCGTCTGATTGGCTGGAGTGTTTTGGACAAGGTAGACACCAGCACCACCATGTGGATGGGAACCATCCTGCTGCCCTCTGGGGAATTTAAGTTCAAACTGAAACCAAAGGTCAGAGATCACTCATGAGCAGCTAAACATCCACTCATCACGTCTGGAGCTCCTGCATTTGTAGTTGTTGGCGAATATGTTATAATAATAACACACACACACATGTTCTGTTAACGAGATAAATCTGAAATTCAATCAGTTTGTGTTTTCATAGAAGCGTCCTGACGGTTACCCACAGAGCTCTATGATGATGCTTTATAAAGGGACACAAGGGTTTAATCCTGGGTTAGAGAGGTCACTTCAGGTTTAACCCTGGGTTAGAGAGGTCACTTCAGGTTTAACCCTGGGTTAGAGAGGTCACTTCAGGTTTAACCCTGGGTTAGAGAGGTCACTTCAGGTTTAACTCTGGGTTAGAGAGGTCACTTCAGGTTTAACTCTGGGTTAGAGAGGTCACTTCAGGTTTAACTCTGGGTTAGAGAGGTCACTTCAGGTTTAACCCTGGGTTAGAGAGGTCACTTCAGGTTTAACCCTGGGTTAGAGAGGTCACTTCAGGTTTAACCCTGGGTTAGAGAGGTAACTTCAGGTTTAACCCTGGGTTAGAGAGTTCACCTTGACTGCCCCCCCTCTCCTAACACTAACTTGTGTGTTTGCATGTCTTGGCATTATTAATGATAGTTAGCATTGTTTAGAATATTGTATGTTCTCAGATGTCCATCTGCTCTTATCCCAGCTATTATGCAATTATGAAACTCGTTCTATTAGCCTCATAACTACGAATGCTCTAAACCTGCTCTATTCTTATCTTTATGTACCACAGTGATATATTGCTGCCTCTCCTTCAACAAATGTACTCATCGTAAGTCACTTCGGATAAAAGCGTCTGACAAATGCTCTAAATGTAAATGTCAATGTAAAGATAATGGTGCAGTGCAGACACATGAGGCAGCAGACCAGTGACTCAATACCATATTGATTGTTTAATTCTGTTTTCATATAAAATAATCAGTCTGGAGAAACACAACATGGACATAATTAATGCTACTCATACAAAAGAAAAGGAGGAAAGATCCACAAAGAGAAGATAATAAATACACACACACACACACACTTTGTGTGTACATTATTATTATAATATAGATTTTATATCAATATGTACAAACCCCAATAGTCCAATAAAAACAGTGAATAAAAAAAGAAAACCACACTAAAGGTTAATGTTTTACAACTCAATAACTTAACTGGTTATGTTCATACAGTATGTAGCTAGCCCTGCGGCTATGATAGCACCAGCAGCTAGCTAGCCCTGCGGCTACAGATAGCACCAGCAGCTAGCTAGCCCTGCAGCTACAGATAGCACCAGCAGCTAGCACCAGCAGCTAGCTAGCCCTGCGGCTACAGATAGCACCAGCAGCTAGCTAGCCCTGTGGCTACAGATAGCACCAGCAGCTAGCTAGCCCTGTGGCTACAGATAGCACCAGCAGCTAGCTAGCCCTGCGGCTAAAGATAGCACCAGCAGCTAGCTAGCCCTGCGGCTGCAGATAGCACCAGCAGCTAGCTCGCACTGTGGCTGCAGATAGCACCAGCAGCTAGCTAGCACTGTGGCTACAGATAGCACCAGCAGCTAGGTACACTGTGGTGGTGGGCGGGCCCTGGCTGACGGGGGCGGCAAGGGGGTGGCGGTGGGCGGGCCCTGGCTGACGGGGCCCCCGGCCCACCGGGGGCGGCGAGGGGGTGGTGGTGGGTGGCGCCTGGCTGACGGGGGGCGGCGAGGGGGTGGTGGTGGGCGGGCCCGGGGCGGCGAGGAGGTGGCGGTGGGCGGGCCCTGGCCGGGGGGGGGGGGTGGCGTGGGCCCTGGCCCACGGGGGCGGCGAGGGGGTGGCGGTGGGCGGGCCCTGGCTGACGGTGGGCGGGCCCTGGCTGACGGTGGGCGGGCCCTGGCTGACGGTGGGCGGGGCCCTGACGGGGCGGGGGGGTGGTGGTGGGGGGCCTGGCTGACGGGTGGGGCGGGTGGTGGTGGGCGGGGCCTGGCTGACGGGGGGCGGTGGGGGGATGGTGGTGGGCGGGGCCTGGCGGACGGGGGGCGGCGGGGGGGCGGTCTCTCTTATCTCTTATTAAACGCGGCGGTCTCTCTTATCTCTTGTCTCTTATCTCTTATTAAACGCGGCGGTCTCTCTTATCTCTTGTCTCATCTCTTATTAAACGCGGCGGTCTCTCTTGTCGCTTGTCTCATCTCTTATTAAACGCGGCGGTCTCTCTTATCTCTTGTCTCATCTCTTATTAAACGCGGCGGTCTCTCTTATCTCTTGTCTCTTATCTCTTCGAGGCGGATAGCGGTTTGGAACAACACGCGTGACGTCATCACGCTGAGCGCTAATCCACGCGTGACGTCACCACGTACTGACGACTTAAAAAGGCGGTAAGAAACAAACTACCTCTTCATGCTCTGCTTCTCCTCCATGGAGTCGTCACTTTCTCATAACGCGGCGGTCTCTCTTATCTCTTGTCTCGTATCTCGAGTATTAACCCCGGCGGTGTTATCATATCTCTTGTCTCTCATATCTTATTAAACGCGGCGGTCTCTCTTATCTCTTGTCTCATCTCTTATTAAACGCGGCGGTCTCTCTTATCTCTTATTAAACGCGGCGGTCTCTCTTATCTCTTGTCTCATCTCTTATTAAACGCGGCGGTCTCTCTTATCTCTTATTAAACGCGGCGGTCTCTCTTGTCGCTTGTCTCTTATCGCGTCTCGAGGCGGATAGCGGTTTGGAACAACACGCGTGACGTCATCACGCTGAGCGCTAATCCACGCGTGACGTCACCACGTACTGACGACTTAAAAAGGCGGTAAGAAACAAACTACCTCTTCATGTATATATTATATAATATACATATGATATTATAATATCATATGTATATTATAATATGTATATTATAATATCATATGTATATTATAATATCCATATGATATTATAATATATGATATTATATAAAACATACCATTTAGTCAATAACATACTAAATTAAAATGCAATTCAAGACATTTAAAGTCTGAAGATTTAAGATTCAAGAGCAAGTCGTTAACATGTGAACACGTGACTTCAGTCTGAACTCTAAACATGAGATGACATTCTTATGGTCCACATCATGATATATATTATATCATTATATATATTATATCATTATATATATTATATCATATGAGATGACATTCTTATGGTCCACATCATGATATATATTATATCATTATATATATTATATCATTATATATATTATATCATATGAGATGACATTCTTATGGTCCACATCATGATATATATTATATCATTATATATATTATATCATTATATATATTATATCATTATATATATATATTATATCATATGAGATGACATTCTTATGGTCCACATCATGATATATATTATATCATTATATATATTATATCATTATATATATTATATCATATGAGATGACATTCTTATGGTCCACATCATGATATATATTATATCATTATATATATTATATCATTATATATATATTATATCATATGAGATGACATTCTTATGGTCCACATCATGATATATATTATATCATTATATATATTATATCATTATATATATTATATCATATGAGATGACATTCTTATGGTCCACATCATGATATATATTATATCATTATATTATATTATATCATTATATATATTATATCATTATATATATATTATATCATATGAGATGACATTCTTATGGTCCACATCATGATATATATTATATCATTATATATATTATATCATTATATATATTATATTATATCATTATATATATTATATCATTATATATATATTATATCATATGAGATGACATTCTTATGGTCCACATCATGATATATATTATATCATTATATTTATTATATCATTATATATATTATATCATATGAGATGACATTCTTATGATCCACATCATGATATATATTATATCATTATATTTATTATATCATTATATATTATATATCATTATATATTATATTATATCATATGAGATGACATTCTTATGTCCACTCATGATATACATATTATATCATTATATATTATTATATCATTATATATATATTATATCATTATATATATATTATATCATATGAGATGACATTCTTATGGTCCACATCATGATATATATTATATCATTATATTATATATTATATCATTATATATATTATATCATTATATATATATTATATCATATGAGATGACATTCTTATGGTCCACATCATGATATATATTATATCATTATATTTATTATATCATTATATATATTATATCATTATATATATTATATCATTATATATATATTATATCATATGAGATGACATTCTTATGGTCCACATCATGATATATATTATATCATTATATATATTATATCATATGAGATGACATTCTTATGGTCCACATCATGATATATATTATATCATTATATATATATTATATCATATGAGATGACATTCTTATGGTCCACATCATGATATATATTATATCATTATATATATATTATATCATATGAGATGACATTCTTATGGTCCACATCATGATATATATTATATCATTATATATATATTATATCATATGAGATGACATTCTTATGGTCCACATCATGATATATATTATATCATTATATATATTATATCATTATATATATTATATCATATGAGATGACATTCTTATGGTCCACATCATGATATATATTATATCATTATATATATTATATCATTATATATATTATATCATATGAGATGACATTCTTATGGTCCACATCATGATATATATTATATCATTATATACATTATATCATTATATATATTATATCATTGTATATATTATATCATTATATATATATTATATCATATGAGATGACATTCTTATGGTCCACATCATGATATATATTATATCATTATATATATTATATCATTATATATATATCATATGAGATGACATTCTTATGGTCCACATCATTATATATATTATATCATTATATATATTATATCATATCATATGAGATGACATTCTTATGGTCCACATCATGATATATATTATATCATTATATATATTATATCATATGAGATGACATTCTTATGGTCCACATCATGATATATATTAGATATGATATATAATATATCATAATATATCTATCATATTTATGTAATTATACTGTATATATCATATATCCTTAGCATATATAATTTCATATCATATATATAATTTTATATTATCACTACAACAGGTCACTTCTTTGGATAAGTCTGTATATCCAAGATAATACATGAAGTTATTAGGGAACAGTTATTATTTATAGAATACAACTCATTTCACATATCTACAATCCATTTTTATTTCAACACTCAGAATGGCACTTCTGCTCGTATCCCAGCCATTATGTAGGCAACCTAGCAATTATGAAACTCATTCTATTAGCCTTGCAATTAAGAATGCTTGAAACCTGCTCTGTTATCTTTATGTACCACAGTGATATATTGCTGTCTTTCTCCAAATACTCTTTGTAAGTTGCTTTAGATAAATATTGGCTGCCAAATGCAAATGTGATGAGTGAGAATGGCAAGTCCTCTGCACACACACACACAGAAACCAACCACCAAGTACATCAGCTTTGTTTTTATTTGGATCCAGTCAGAGATGAGCCTTCACTTCAGGGGCTGCTGGTTCACACCGATCGGGCCGACCGCCTTCTCAAACTCCCACTGCTTGCCTGCAAAGAGATGTTATTAAAGTAGTGTTGCCTCAGTCCCGCTCACATTCCAAGGCCCTCTTAAGGTGGATCACATACCTGGGGGCTGAGCTTGCAGACCTCCAGAGCCACAGGAGGTCTCGCAACAGGAGCAGCTGCCATGGACTCCGCTGGATTCTCTCCAGCTGGGATCAGGATAACCATGAGAGCCAAGTTAAGAGTCTCACATTAGAAACTACAGACTGACCAAAGGCAACAGAATCAGCTGCCGGTCTTACACCAGCTTATAGGATCCAGTTGCCTGGTCCAGTACTGGGCCAACCTCTCAAGACCTTCTATGGAGGGTCTGAGGAGAGACTTACCCATTGGAGAAGGAGCAGGCCTTGTTGGTAGCGCTGACCGGGGTGTCCCGTGTTGTGGCCCTCAGGCTGCAGGTGATGTAAATCTGAAGAACACCTCAGCATTACATGACATCAGAAATCATATTAACACCAACATCCACATCATATTAACACCCCCACCCTAACAATCATATTAACACTACCCCCACCGTCATATCAACACCCCCACCCACACACCAAACCGCTGGACTCTTGCTGGAAGCGGAAGGCTTCTAGTTGGATCTGCAGTTTGTCATCCTGAACGCGAGGTAGGATCTGGGACCTGGATCCTGTCAAGATCCCGTCCATCAGACACCTGCACACAACCAGCCGGCAGAGAGATCACAGACCCTCATTTGCACATAAAGCTCAAGTAAAACTGGAGACGAGTGCCAAATGCAAATCAGAGCACCATGCTCGACTCACCCGTAGTTATCCAGGAAAGAATATCGTGGGACGGTGTCTGTGTTTGGAATCAGTGTTGCCACACAGCGATCTACGAACAGCCGCAGTGGCGTGTGATGAAACTGGGACACAAAGGCTTGGATGTTGAGCTGGTCTCCCAGGAAGTACTGTGTGGACGGACGCTCAAACTGCCAGTCATCTGCAAAGCCCAAGCAGTCCCGGTGTTGAGTACCTGCCCTTCAACAGGAGACTCACCCAGACTCCCTTTGCTAAATTACTTTGAGTTATCGACAATACAATCTAATCAGACAATAGAAACGCCATACCGGTCATTCCTTGAGATAATAAAGGGAGATCATAACTACAGTCATTTTGAGCTATAGATATGACTTTCGAGAACAAGTGGAGGCTACCGGTCATGAGTTTGAGGGAGAAGAACAGACTCTCTTCAGAGGCCCGAGTCTCAGCGAAGGGAGTCCAGGTCGGCCTCACATGAGCACTGCTGACGTCTCCATGCCTGAAAACAGACCCCGGCTCACACACTCCGACCCCGGCTCACACAGACCCCTGCAGAGCAGCATTTAAAGTGTTCATTATAACCGTAAGGAGCTCACCTGGGATAGTGGCACTCCACGTTGACGGAGACGTCCCGCGTGCGGACGATGGGGCTCGCCCCCACGGCGCTCGGAGTGTAGTGGAGGGTGAACTGGTAGATGAAGACTTCCTCAGTCATCTGAAACCAAACACTGAAATAAAACCCTTGGCCTACCAACAGACGTGTCTACCGTCACCCCAAACTAGCACTGTACGACTAACGAGATGTAGCTACAGCTAGCCATATAATCTGCCTGCATGTCCCTTTAGTGGCCAGCGAGTTAACAAAAGGGACAAATATCACGTTCTGGTAAACACTCAGCTTGGCTGGTGTAATTGGTAAAAAATGGCAGTCAGACAGACATTTTATGGATGTAATATGTCCACCTACCAGTGAAGAGTACATGCATGCAGATCTTGCAAAAGCACATTGTGACTCAGGGAAGGATGCTAAAGAAAACATTTCCTCAACCAAAAGGTTTGCTATGAGAGCCTGATGAGACTCATGAGCCTGGTGATACACCAGATGTTCAGGTCATGGGTCCCTAGAAGAGTGTGCAGCCACTTGCCCTCAGCTGGCTGCCACAGCTGTGCAGCGGGTACTGGAAGATGAAGTCGCTGGCCCCCGTCGGCTCCTCGCTGGGAGGACAGTCCCCCAGCCTCAGGTCCGACGTCAGGACGGGCTGGCCGATGCCCAGCAGGTCTTTGTTCACCTCCACCCGGACCAGCTGCTCCCCACACACCACACCCACGCTCTGGGGCGCCGCCGGCTCTCGGAGCGAGAACTCTGGAGGGAAGTTCCTCTCCTGGACGGGAGGCTCTGGAAAGTGCCAGGCCAGCGGAGCCTCGATGTTCTCCTTCTGTTGGAGGAACTCCTGGTTGAGCAGCTGTCCAGGGTCTGAACCCTGAGGCTGGTCATGTTTGAAGGCAGCAGCAGCAGCAGCAGCAGCCAGCTTACATGCAAGGAACATTAGTTTGATTGGAAACTGCATTGTGAGAACCATAAGACAGCTACACACACACCTCACTACTGCAGCCTCTCTTGTAGCCTGGCCGCTAACAACGCTAACGAGCTGACGAGCTGCACCTCCTGACAGAGGTCAGAGTTCAGTTGGATTTTATCTCTTATTTATTTATTCATTCCAAGCCCATTCATTCCCTACAGAGGGAGAGTTCTGTAGTAGATGCATTTTCTACAGAAATACATGACGTGTGTGTGTGTGTGTGTGTGTTGTTGCGACTTGGAAAAGACAAAATAAATGTGGGCTGATGGACAGGTGGCCAGTGAAGCCTCATCATCATCATCATCATCATCATCATCATCCAACCAACATGTGATTCACTAGTGATACCTCCTGACCCATCACATGCACCAACATTCACTACAAAATAGAGAATGAAAAGAAATGTGCACAGAAGAATAGAATATTACCACTTTACTTCCAACCAGATTCGTCAAGAGTGAAGAGAGCGTCTGATTGGCTGGAGTGTTTTGGACAAGGTAGACACCAGCACCACCATGTGGATGGGAACCATCCTGCTGCCCTCTGGGGAATTTAAGTTCAAACTGAAACCAAAGGTCAGAGATCACTCATGAGCAGCTAAACATCCACTCATCACGTCTGGAGCTCCTGCATTTGTAGTTGTTGGCGAATATGTTATAATAATAACACACACACACATGTTCTGTTAACGAGATAAATCTGAAATTCAATCAGTTTGTGTTTTCATAGAAGCGTCCTGACGGTTACCCACAGAGCTCTATGATGATGCTTTATAAAGGGACACAAGGGTTTAATCCTGGGTTAGAGAGGTCACTTCAGGTTTAACCCTGGGTTAGAGAGGTCACTTCAGGTTTAACCCTGGGTTAGAGAGGTCACTCAGGTTTAACCTGGGTTTAGAGAGGTCACTTCAGGTTTAACCCTGGGTTAGAGAGGTCACTTCAGGTTTAACTCTGGGTAGAGAGGTAACTTTCAGGTTTTAACTTCTGGGTCAGTAGTGAGGTAACTTCAGGTTTAACTCTGGGTTAGTGAGGTAACTTCAGGTTTAACTCTGGGGTTATGAGAGGTCACTTCAGTGTTAACCCTGGGTTAGAGAGTCACTTCAAGTTTAACCCTGGGTTAGAGAGGTCACTTCAGGTTTAACCCTGGGTTAGAGAGGTAACTTCAGGGTTTAACCCTGGGTTAGAGAGTTCACCTTGACTGCCCCCCCTCTCCTAACACTAACTTGTGTGTTTGCATGTCTTGGGCATTATTATGATAGTTAGCATTGTTTAGAATATTGTATGTTCTCAGATGTCCATCTGCTCTTATCCCAGCTATTATGCAATTATGAAACTCGTTCTATTAGCCTCATAACTACGAATGCTCTAAAACCTGCTCTATTCTTATCTTTATGTACCACAGTGATATATTGCTGGCCTCTCCTTCAACAAATGTACTCATTGTAAGTCACTTCGGATAAAAGCGTCTGACAAATGCTCTAAATGTAAATGTCAATGTAAAGATAATGGTGCAGTGCAGACACATGAGGCAGCAGACCAGTGACTCAATACCATATTGATTGTTTAATTCTGTTTTCATATAAAATAATCAGTCTGGAGAAACACAACATGGACATAATTAATGCTACTCATACAAAAGAAAAGGAGGAAAGATCCACAAAGAGAAGATAATAAATACACACACACACACACACACTTTGTGTGTACATTATTATTATAATATAGATTTTATATCAATATGTACAAACCCCAATAGTCCAATAAAAACAGTGAATAAAAAAAGAAAAACCACCACTAAAGGTTAATGTTTTACAACTCAATAACTTAACTGGTTATGTTCATACAGTATGTAGCTAGCCCTGCGGCTATGATAGCACCAGCAGCTAGCTAGCCCTGCGGCTACAGATAGCACCAGCAGCTAGCTAGCCCTGCGGCTACAGATAGCACCAGCAGCTAGCTAGCCCTGCGGCTACAGATAGCACCAGCAGCTAGCTAGCCCTGTGGCTACAGATAGCACCAGCAGCTAGCTAGCCCTGTGGCTACAGATAGCACCAGCAGTTGGCACCAGCAGCTAGCTAGCCCTGCGGCTAAAGATAGCACCAGCAGCTAGCTAGCCCTGCGGCTGCAGATAGCACCAGCAGCTAGCTCGCACTGTGGCTGCAGATAGCACCAGCAGCTAGCTAGCACTGTGGCTACAGATAGCACCAGCAGCTAGGTAGCACTGTGGCTAAAGATCGCACCAGCAGCTAGGTAGCCCTGTGGCTACAGATAGCACCAGCTGCTTGCTAGCCCTATGGCTACAGATAGCACCAGCTGCTTGCTAGCCCTGTTGCTACAGATAGCACCAGCTGCTTGCTAGCCCTATGGCTACAGATAGCACCAGCTGCTTGCTAGCCCTGTTGCTACAGATAGCACCAGCTGCTAGGTAGCACTGTGGCTACAGATAGCACCAGCAGCTCCCGCCAATAGCTGCCAAAAAACGAGATAATTTAGTGTCAGGCCTTGTCCAGGAGGGTTAAAGTTCATGTTGTCACTCAGTAGCTTCATGGGATTTACCCTAACCATGACTCCGATGGTCTTAACCCTCACCCTACGGTCTTAATCCTAACCTTGACCCCTGACCCCTGACCCTACTGTGTTAACCTTAACACTGACCGCTAACCCTACCCTCTTAACCCTAACCCTACCGCCCTAACCCTACTGTCTTAATCCTGACCCCTAACCCTACCATCTTGTCCCTAACCCTGTCTTAACCCTGACCCCTAACCCGACTGTCTTAACCCTGACCCCTAACCCTACTGTCTTAACCCTGACCCTACTGTCCTAACCCTGACCCTACTGTATTAACCCTACCATCTTGTCCCTAACCCTGACCCCTAACCCTACTGTCTTAACCCTGACCCTACTGTCCTAACCCTACCACCTTGTCCCTAACCCTGACCCCTAACCCTACCACCTTGTCCCTAACCCTGACCCCTAACCCTACCACCTTGTCCCTAACCCTGACCCCTAACCCTACCACCTTGTGCTTAACCCTGACCCCTAACCCTACTACCTTGTCCCTAACCCTGACCCCTAACCCTACCACCTTGTCCCTAACCCTGACCCCTAACCCTACCACCTTGTCCCTAACCCTACTGTCTGAGGGTACTGACATTAGGCGTGTTCCGATATAGGGTACTTTTCCCTCTTGTGAGCTGCTATGGGTGTGGTTTGGAGAAAGGCTCCGCCCAGGATCCGCCCAACTTCACCAGTGAGAGGACTTTTTCGTTCCGGGTTGTGCCGTCGAGCTCCCGCTGTATCCTCTCTTCGGCCACCAAAGAGAGGAACGTCTGGACCTCCTCGATCGACCATGGCGTGGTTTTTTTTGGTGAGCTCATTTTTAAAAGTCAGTTCAGGTTTTAAAAAGTGGTGTGGTCGAGTCTCGTGTTTATTTGTCTGGTCGGTCGTCGCGCGCTTATGACGCTCCCAGTGACGACACTCGTCGGCCAATCAGTGGAAGGCAGTCGGCTGACGTCACGTTATAGTACCGCTTCGGCTGGCTTGGAACCAGGGGCCAGATGTGATACCAAATAGTACCTGATATCAGGTACTACGTGCTAGTGGAAACACGCAAATACCGCGCCGTACCGTGCCGTGCCGCGCGGTACCGTGACCGTGGAAAAGGGGCATAAGACAAAACGTGTCGCGGAACTAATTACGTCACATTTGAACTCCGTGTGTAAGCCTCTCGAAGGTCCCTGCAGTGGGTACGGGACGCCAAGGGGAGCTAATGCGTGGGCGGAGCCAAAAACAAACACGCCTCTCACCAAAAAAGGGAAAAGTACCCAGAACACGCCTCTTGTCTACGCAAGCTAAACAGACGCATTTGTAAACGCATGTATTTGTTGCACAGAGAGAACGCGCAGCAGTTCAGCAGATGCGATATGCCGCTCATCCAACAGGGGGCAGCAGAGCTTCTTGTCAGGTAGAAACAAAATTGGCTCCTGATTCAAGATTCAAGAGGTTTCATGAGGAGGACTGCATTCCACTTGTTACAGTTAGGGTACAGTAGGTCAGAGGTCAGGGTATTTTAGGATACAGTAGGCCAGAGGTCGAGTGAAGGCTGATGGAGGAGTATCCCTCCATTAACTTCAAACGTCCACCATTTTGCTGACCCTGCAGGCAGCCATCTTGGTTCTAGGAAGCCATTGCCTGGAAGCAGAGAAGGAAGACTAAATATATATAATTCTATAAATATATAATATATATATATATAAATATAATATCAGTGATGAGCCAACAATAGAAGAACATAATCTTCACATAATGAGATTGTGGCCTTTAGGTAAGCAGTCAGTGAGTCACTGAGGTCACCAACACGAGGTTACCAACACAAGGTCACCAACACGGGGTCGCCAACACGAGGTCGCCAACACGGGGTCGCCAACACAAGGTCGCCAACACGGGGTCGCCAACACGAGGTCGCCAACACGGGGTCGCCAATACGAGGTCACCAACACGGGGTCGCCAACACGAGGTCACCAACACGAGGTCACCAACACGGGGTCGCCAACGACAAGGTCACCAACACGGGGTCACCAATACGAGGTCGCCAACACGGGGTCGCCAACACGGGGTCGCCAATACGAGGTCGCCAACACGGGGTCGCCAACACGGGGTCGCCAATACGAGGTCGCCAACACGGGGTCGCCAACACGGAGTCGCCAACACAAGGTCGCCAACACGGGGTCGCCAATACGAGGTCACCAACACGGGGTCGCCAACACGGAGTCGCCAACACAAGGTCGCCAACACAAGGTCGCCAACACGGGGTCGCCAATACGAGGTCACCAACACGAGGTCGCCAACCCGAGGTCGCCAACACGAGGTCACCAACACGGGGTCACCAACACGGGGTCGCCAACACGGGGTCAACAAAATGGGGTCAGGCGTGTGCAGGATGGAGACGGAGCTTACCAGCTGTGCTTGGTGTCTGAGGAGTGAGCGAGGTAGAGGTTCCCTGCGGATTGGCATTCCATCAGCTCTCCGGGGGGCGGGGCGGCCAGAGGGGGGGGCGGCGCCCCGCTGAGGTGCCACACCCCCTTCACCATTCTGGGTTCCTTGATCTGCACACACACACACACACACACACACACACACACACACACACACACACACACACACACACACACACACACACACAAGCAATGCCGGCAAAACTCAGAACACCGGAATGTCATCGTACATAGAGAGCAGGCTGTCCCCTGCTCTCGTCCTATTGGCTGTCCCCAGCTCTCCTCCTATTGGCTGTCCCCAGCTCTCCTCCTATTGGCTGTCCCCAGCTCTCCTCCTATTGGCTGTCCCCAGCCACTCACCTGTGACCAGGTGTGTGTTCTCCGTGCAGGTGAGGCGTGAGGTCTTATCATCCGCAGTGCATCGCCGCGCCACCAGGGAGCGCCGCTCCACACGCTTCTGTACAGCAACCGGGCTGCAGGAAGGTGGTCTATAATCAGACAGGTAGACTGGCAGGAAGGTGGTCTATAATCAGACAGGTAGACTGGCAGGAAGGTGGTCTAAAGTCTGCATCATGAGTCTTAGTCAGACAGGTAGACTGGCAGGAAGGTGGTCTATAGTCAGACAGGTAGACTGGCAGGAAGGTGGTCTATAGTCAGACAGGTAGACTGGCAGGAAGGTGGTCTATAGTCAGAAGGTAGAACTGAGGGGTTACAGAGGTAGACGGCAGGAAGGTGGTCCATAATCAGACAAGGTTAGACCGGCAGGAAGGTGGTCTATAGTCAGGACAGGTAGGACAAGGCCGGAAGGTGGTCTATAATTCAGACAGGTAGACTGGCAGGAAGGTGGTCTATAGTCAGACAGGTAGACTGGCAGGAAGGTGGTCTATAGACAGACAGGTAGACCGGCAGGAAGGTGGTCTATAGACAGACAGGTAGACCGGCAGAAAGGTGGTCTAAAGTCTGCATCATGAGTCTTAGTGCACTGTGGGTACCTGGCCTTGCAGAGCAGACTGGAAGAGATGCTGGACTCTGAGGCACAACGTCTTCGAGGGTCCAGGGGCGGCTAGGATCCCCAGGACTCCTCATCCGCTCCCTTCTCCTCCACCACAAAGCTGTTAGCCATCCCTGTCCCAAGCAGACCACACAACAGGAAGAGGTTACCAGCAGACCACCACCTCTAAAACAAACTCTAACCCATACCCTTCTACCCTGTTACCTCTCTAACCTGTACCCCTCTAATCTGTACCCCTCTAAAACCGGTACCCCTCTACCCCGGTACCCCTCTAATCTGTACCCCTCTAACCTGTACCCCGGTACCCCTCTAACCTGTACCCCTCTAATCTGTACCCCTCTAAACCTGTACCCCGGTACCCCTCTAATCTGTACCCCTCTAAACCATACCCCTCTAAACCGGTACCCCTCTACCCCTCTAACCCTCTAACTCGTACCCCTCTAACTCGTACCCCTCTAACCCGTACCCCTCTAAACCGGTACCCCTCTAACCTGAACCCCTCTAAACCATACCCCTCTAC
This sequence comes from Coryphaenoides rupestris, assembly GCA_002895965.2. Taxonomy (NCBI): domain Eukaryota; kingdom Metazoa; phylum Chordata; class Actinopteri; order Gadiformes; family Macrouridae; genus Coryphaenoides; species Coryphaenoides rupestris. The sequence goes on from PIJE02001755.1 coordinate 30,193, forward strand.
CCCGTACCCCTCTAACCCGTACCCCTCTAACCCGTACCCCTCTACCCCTCCAACCCATACCCCTCTACCCCTCTAACTCGTACCCCTCTAACCCGTACCCCTCTACCTTTACCCCATAACCCTCTACCCCGTACCCCTCTACCTCTATTGAGGCGTTTGATGGGCGCCTCCTCATCGTCTGGCCCGACTTCTGTAGTGGTGCTGTGGCCTCTCTTCCTGGGCAGCAGGAGCGTCTCCAGGCGAGGGATCACCACCGACAGGAAGGTCTTGGTCCCCAGGGGCGGTGAGCCCACTTTGGGGGTTTTCTGTGGGCTGACACTCTTGGACTTACGGAAGACAAGATTGCTGCGTCTGCTGGGTGCCCCCTGGCCCACCGGGGGCGGCGAGGGGGTGGTGGTGGGCGGGCCCTGGCTGACGGGGGGCGGCGAGGGGGTGGTGGGGCGGCGCCTGGCTGACGGGGGCGGCGAGGGGGTGGTGGTGGGCGGCCCTGGCTGACGGGGGCGCCTGGCGACGGGGGGCGGCGGGGGGTGGTGGTGGGCGGGCCCTGGCTGACGGGGGGCGCCGGGGGGGTGGTGGTGGGCGGGCCCTGGCTGACAGGGGGCGGCGAGGGGGTGGTGGTGGGCGGGCCCTGGCTGACGGCGGGCGCAAGGGGGTGGCGTGGGCGGGCCCTGGCTGACGGGGGGCGGCCCCGGCCCACCGGGGGCGGCGAGGGGGTGGTGGTGGGCGGCGCCTGGCTGACGGGGGGCGGCGAGGGGGTGGTGGTGGGCGGCCCTGGCGACCGGGGGGCGAGGGGGTGGTGGTGGGCGGCCCTGGCCGAGGGGGCGGCGAGGGGTGGTGGTGGGGGCCCTGGCCCACGGGGGCGGCGAGGAGGTGGCGGTGGGCGGGCCCTGGCTGACGGTGGGCGGGCCCTGGCTGACGGTGGGCGGGCCCTGGCTGACGGTGGGCGGGGCCTGCTGACGGGGGGCGGGTGGTGGTGGGCGGGCCTGGCTGACGGGGGCGGGGGGTGGTGGTGGGCGGGGCCTGGCGACGGGGGGCGGGCGAGGAGGTGGTGGGCGGGGCGGCGGACGGGGGGCGGCGGGGGGGTGGTGGTGGGTGGGCCCTGAGGTTGCCAGGTAGTGGCGTCCGTGGTGAGCGTCGGAGCGGAGGCATCTGAGCCGGGTAGACAGAGAGGGTCTTCCATCAGGGAGGCTGGCGTCTGGGCTGTGGGAGGAGATATCAATACGGGGAGAAGGTATCACATACATATTCAATCTCAAATGCACTGGATGCTCTGCCATGTACAGAACTACAACCCTGTGGTTACCGGGTAGCTGAGCATGTGTGCGCGGGGGGGGCCCTGAGGTTGCCAGGTAGTGGCGTCCGTGGTGAGCGTCGGAGCGGAGGCATCTGAGCCGGGTAGACAGAGAGGGTCTTCCATCAGGGAGGCTGGCGTCTGGGCTGTGGGAGGAGATATCAATACGGGGAGAAGGTATCACATACATATTCAATCTCAAATGCACTGGATGCTCTGCCATGTACAGAACTACAACCCTGTGGTTACCGGGTAGCTGAGCATGTGTGCGCGGGGGGGGCGTCTGCGTGGGCTCCGGGGGGCGTGGTCGTGCCACTCCTTGGTTGAGCTCCGCTCGGACCTCCATGATGGTCTTCCTGAGCAGTTTGAGACGCTTGCTGCGAGAGGGGCTGTGCTTCATGGACACACTGAGATCGAGCTTCTCCAGAAGACCCTCCAACTGCTGCTGGAGGGGAGTCTGCTGGCAGTAGCCTGGACTCAGCACCCGGTCCACTGGAGAGACAATATAATATAATATAATATAATGTAATATAACAGAACAGAACATCAGTCTGCTGGCAGTAGCCTGGACTCTGGTATTTCTCTGTTGTTACAATGCTAATTGTCATTGTATTTTATATTGTTGGAAAGCCTTTGCAATGATGTCCAACTTGTAAGGATCATGCATTTGTGGGATGAGCAGCACATGTGATTATGTGGGTAAAGTAAAATTTGCCAAGATTCTCTGCCAATGCTAAACAGTGTTTTCTCCTGTTGGTATTGACCCTTGTTCTGAGTTGTGTGGTGGATTGGATGATTGAACTCTCTATAGTATAGAGATTCTCTCTATAAGTAACAAGGAACAAACAAGACATCGTCAGGAGCCTCAGTAGTGGGAAGAAGATCCATACGCAGCCACAACCACCTGGCACCTCCTCCTGATGCTGGTCACCAACATGGCCCCACGTTGCTGTGGGATGCCACTCCATTCCTCAACCAGGAGTCATGGCAGGTCAGCCAGCGTGGTCGTGTTGGTCACTCACATACAGCAGCCCAAGCTGATCTCAGACAGGTAGACTGGCAGGAAGGTGGTCTATAGTCAGACAGGTAGACCGGCAGGAAGGTGGTCTATAGACAGACAGGTAGACCGGCAGAAAGGTGGTCTAAAGTCTGCATCATGAGTCTTAGTGCACTGTGGGTACCTGGCCTTGCAGAGCAGACTGGAAGAGATGCTGGACTCTGAGGCACAACGTCTTCGAGGGTCCAGGGGGCGGCTAGGATCCCAGGACTCCTCATCCGCTCCCTTCTCCTCCACCACAAAGCTGTTAGCCATCCCTGTCCCAAGCAGACCACACAACAGGAAGAGGTTACCAGCAGACCACCACCTCTAAACAAACTCTAACCCATACCCTTCTACCCTGTACCTCTCTAACCTGTACCCCTCTAATCTGTACCCCTCTAAACCGGTACCCCTCTACCCCGGTACCCCTCTAATCTGTACCCCTCTAACCTGTACCCCGGTACCCCTCTAACCTGTACCCCTCTAATCTGTACCCCTCTAAACCTGTACCCCGGTACCCCTCTAATCTGTACCCCTCTAAACCATACCCCTCTAAACCGGTACCCCTCTACCCCTCTAACCCTCTAACTCGTACCCCTCTAACTCGTACCCCTCTAACCCGTACCCCTCTAAACCGGTACCCCTCTAACCTGAACCCCTCTAAACCATACCCCTCTACCCCGTACCCCTCTAACCCGTACCCCTCTAACCCGTACCCCTCTACCCCTCCAACCCATACCCCTCTACCCCTCTAACTCGTACCCCTCTAACCCGTACCCCTCTACCTTTACCCCATAACCCTCTACCCCGTACCCCTCTACCTCTATTGAGGCGTTTGATGGGCGCCTCCTCATCGTCTGGCCCGACTTCTGTAGTGGTGCTGTGGCCTCTCTTCCTGGGCAGCAGGAGCGTCTCCAGGCGAGGGATCACCACCGACAGGAAGGTCTTGGTCCCCAGGGGCGGTGAGCCCACTTTGGGGGTTTTCTGTGGGCTGACACTCTTGGACTTACGGAAGACAAGATTGCTGCGTCTGCTGGGTGCCCCCTGGCCCACCGGGGGCGGCGAGGGGGTGGTGGTGGGCGGGCCCTGGCTGACGGGGGGCGGCGAGGGGGTGGTGGTGGGCGGCGCCTGGCTGACGGGGGCGGCGAGGGGTGGGTGGGCGGGCCCTGGCTGACGGGGGCGGGCCCTGGCTGACGGGGGCGGCGGGGGGTGGTGGTGGGCGGGCCCTGGCTGACGGGGGCGGCGGGGGGTGGTGGTGGGCGGGCCCACGGGGGGCGGCGAGGGGTGGTGGTGGGCGGGCCCTGGCTGACGGGGGGGCGGGGGTGGCGGTGGGCGGGCCCTGGCTGACGGGGGCGCCCCGGGGCGGCGGGGGGTGGTGGTGGGGCGCCTGGCTGACGGGGGCGGGGGGCGGGGGGGGCGAGGGGGTGGTGGTGGGCGGGCCCACCGGGGGCGGCGAGGGGTGGTGGTGGGCGGGCCCTGGCCGAGGGGGCGGCGAGGGGTGGCGGTGGGCCCTGGCCCACGGGGGCGGCGAGGAGGTGGCGGTGGGCGGGCCCTGGCTGACGGTGGGCGGGGCCCTGGCTGACGGTGGGCGGGCCCTGGCTGACGGTGGGCGGGGCCCTGTCTGACGGGGGGCGGCGGGGGGTGGTGGTGGGCGGGGCCTGGCTGACGGGTGGCGGCGGGGGGATGGTGGTGGGCGGGGCCTGGCTGACGGGGGGCGGTGGGGGATGGTGGTGGGCGGGGCCTGGCGGACGGGGGCGGCGGGGGGGTGGTGGTGGGTGGGCCCTGAGGTTGCCAGGTAGTGGCGTCCGTGGTGAGCGTCGGAGCGGAGGCATCTGAGCCGGGTAGACAGAGAGGGTCTTCCATCAGGGAGGCTGGCGGTCTGGCTGTGGGAGGAGATATCAATACGGGGAGAAGGTATCACATACATATTCAATCTCAAATGCACTGGATGCTCTGCCATGTACAGAACTACAACCCTGTGGTTACCGGGTAGCTGAGCATGTGTGCGCGGGGGGGCGTCTGCGTGGGCTCCGGGGGGCGTGTCGTGCCACTCCTTGGTTGAGCTCCGCTCGGACCTCCATGATGGTCTTCCTGAGGCAGTTTGAGACGCTTGCTGCGAGAGGGGCTGTGCTTCATGGACACACTGAGATCGAGCTTCTCCAGAAGACCCTCCAACTGCTGCTGGAGGGGAGTCTGCTGGCAGTAGCCTGGACTTCAGCACCCGGTCCACTGGAGAGACAATATAATATAATATAATATAATGTAATATAAACAGAAACAGAACATCAGTCTGCTGGCAGTAGCCTGGACTCTGTATTTCTCTGTTGTTACAATGCTAATTGTCATTGTATTTTATATTGTTGGAAAGCTTTGCAATGATGTCAACTTGTAAGGATCATGCATTTGTGGGATGAGCAGCACATGTTTATGTGGGTAAAGTAAAATTTGCCAAGATTCTCTGCCAATGCTAAACAGTGTTTTCTCCTGTTGGTATTGACCCTTGTTCTGAGTTGTGTGGTGGATTGGATGATTGAACTCTCTATTAGTATAGAGATTTCTCTCTATAAGTAACAAGGAACAAACAAGACATCGTCAGGAGCCTCAGTAGTGGGAAGAAGATCCATACGCAGCCACAACCACCTGGCACCTCCTCCTGATGCTGGTCACCAACATGGCCCCACGTTGCTGTGGGATGCCACTCCATTCCTCAACCAGGAGTCATGGCAGGTCAGCCAGCGTGGTCGTGTTGGTCACTCACATACAGCAGCCCAAGCTGATCCTATAAGTGTTGGGTTGAGGTCTGGACTCTTGGTAGCTGATCCTACAAGTGTTGGGTTGAGGTCTGGACTCTTGGCAGCTGATTCTACAAGTGTTGGGTTGAGGTCTGGACTCTTGGCAGCTGATCATACAAGTGTTGGGTTGAGGTCTGGACTCTTGGCAGCTGATCCTACAAGTGTTGGGTTGAGGTCTGGACTCTTGGCAGCTGATCCTACAAGTGTTGGGTTGAGGTCTGGACTCTTGGCAGCTGATCATACAAGTGTTGGGTTGAGGTCTGGACTCTTGGCAGCTGATCCTACAAGTGTTGGGTTGAGGTCTGGACTCTTGGCAGGCCATTCCATTCCCTCTAGTCCCACTTTCTGGAGGTAGTCTGTGATAACCCTGGCTCTGTGGGGGCGAGCGTTGTCATCTTGGAGGATGGAGTTAGGTCCCAGAGTGTGGAGATATGGGATCACCACTGGCTGCAGAATCTCATCCCGATATCTCACTGCATTGAGATGGCCTTCAATGATGACAAGCCTTGTGTTGCTAGTGATGGAGATACCGCCCCACACCATGACACTGCCCACACCAAAAGCTGTTACTCCATCGGTAACAACAATCAGCAGATGATGAACCGGTCTTCTTGGGGTGTTGTCTTCCTGGGGCGCCCACCTCGCAGTCTGTCTTTGACATCACCGGTTACATGGAACTTAGCCTTCAGTTTGGCGGTGGTACCGGGGCTGACTCCAAATAATCTGCTACTTGGTTTTGCAGAAGCTTCAACATGCGCTTTCGCACGGTTAGACAAACATGGCAACACCAAATGATCACTTTACTAGGGGGCAGCACCCAACAGGCCCAATGCACACAGGTGCTGTCATATAGCCAATTGTATTTGTATAGCCCTTAATCACAGTTACAGCCTCAAAGGGCTTTACAGGCCATGTGATTATAGCCCTACCCCCACAAAGGGCAAGAAACAACTCCCTTAATTAACAAGGAAGAACGCAGAGTAGAGGATCCCTACTTCTAGGGACGGATCGGAGTGCAATGGGTGTCATACGGGCATAATCCCACAAATGCATGATCCTTACAAGTTGGACAATCATTGTAGAAATAAACAGGCTTTCCAACGATATAAAATACAATGCCAAACAGAGAAATAATCAACGACACAAATTTCTGTTTATAATACAATATAATCAGAGAAACTAACACCAGGTGCTAGCTTACCCTGCTCCCAGCTGAAGGGGGCTGGCTCCTGCAGCTGGGGCGGTGCTGGGAGGTGGGTGCCACTGGGGAAGTGGAGGCCGATCCTCAGGGCCTGGCGTCGGGCCTTGCGGAGGATGGCCCCCCCGAGTGGTCCTGCATGCGGCAGGCCGCCTTGTGGAAGAAGGAGTCTGGGCTGTTGTACGTCATGCAGTTGGAGATGATGAGGTTGAAGTCTTCCTCGAAAGCCTCCAGGCTGCCATAGAGATGAGCTTCAATACGCTGCCGCATGGTGAAGAAGTCCATGGGCTGCTTGATGTGCTCCAGGTAGTCTGGCACCTGCAGGAGGAGGAGGTGTTAGACAGGTAGTCTGGCACCTGCAGGGGGAGGGGGAGGAGGTGTTAGACAGGTAGTCTGGCACCTACAGGAGGAGGAGGAGTTGTTAATCAGGTAGTCTGGAACCTACAGGAGGAGGAGGTGTTGTACAGGTTGTCAGGGAGGAGGTACAGAGGAGGATGTGATAGACCCAGGATGACTTGGTCTAGTGGCCAGGTTAACACCGCTAGACCCAGAGTGACTTGGACTAGTGGCCAGGTTAACACCGCTAGACCCAGGGTGACTTGGACTAGTGGCCAGGTTAACACCGCTAGACCCAGGGTGACTTGAACTAGCGGTCAGGTTAACACCGCTAGACCCAGGGTGACTTGAACTAGCGGTCAGGTTAACACCGCTAGACCCAGGGTGACTTGAACTAGTGGCCAGGTTAACACCGCTAGACCCAGGGTGACTTGGACTAGTGGCCAGGTTAACACCGCTAGACCCAGGGTGACTTGAACTAGTGGCCAGGTTAACACCGCTAGACCCAGGGTGACTTGAACTAGTGGTCAGGTTAACACCGCTAGACCCAGGGTGACTTGGACTAGCGGTCAGGTTAACACCGCTAGACCCAGGGTGACTTGGCCTAGCGGTCAGGTTAACACCGCTAGACCCAGGGTGACTTGGACTAGTGGCCAGGTTAACACCGCTAGACCCAGGGTGACTTGAACTAGCGGTCAGGTTAACACCCGCTAGACCCAGGGTGACTTGAACTAGTGGCCAGGTTAACACCCGCTAAGACCAGGGTGACTTGGACTAGATGGCCAAGGTTACCCGCTAGACACCAGGGTGAACTTGGACTAGTGGCCATGTTAACACCGCTAGAGCCCAGGGCTGACTTGGAACTAGTGGCCAGGTTAACACCGCCTAGGACCCAGGGTGAACTTGGACTACGTGGTCAGGTTTAACACCCGCTAGGCCAACAGGGTGACTTGGAACTAGTGGTCCAGCGTTAACCACCAGCTAGACCCAGGGTGACTTGAACTAGCGGTCAGGGTTAACACCCGCTAGACCCAGGGTGACTTGGAACACTACGCGGTCAGCGTTAACACCCGCTAGACCCAGGGTGACTTGGACTAGCGGTCAGGTTAACACCGCTAGACCCAGGGTGACTTGGACTAGCGGTCAGGTTAACACCGGCTAGACCCAGGGTGACTTGGACTAGGTTAACAAAAAGGTAAAAAAAGAAAAATCTTTTGTATCTTTCTCTACAGTGTCCTATGTGGAGCGCAAGCAGCCCCCTGGTTGGAAGGTGAGAGACGTTACATTTGTGTGTCCAGAGG
>PIJE02001755.1:38333-90003 GCA_002895965.2 Coryphaenoides rupestris
ATTTGCGGTTCTGATGGTGGGGCAGCACTAATTTCTTCGCGGTTCTGATGGGGGTTCTCCGTTAATTCGCGGTTCTGATGGGGGTGCTCCGTTAATTCGCGGTTCTGATGGGGGGGGCTCGTTAATTCGCGGTTCTGATGGAGGGGGGTCCGTTAATTCGCGGTTCTGATGGGGGGGGGGGTCCGTTAATTCGCGGTTCTGATGGGGGGGGGGGGTCCGTTAATTCGCGGTTCTGATTGGGGGGGGGGGGCTCCGTTAATTCGCGGTTCTGATGGGGGCTCCGTTAATTCGCGGTTCTGATGGGGGGGTGCTCCGTTAATTCGCGGTTCTGATGGGGGGGGGGGGGGTGCTCCGTTAATTTGCGGTTCTGATGGGGGGGGGGCTCGTTAATTTGCGGTTCTGATGGGGGGGGGGTGCTCCGTTAATTCGCGGTTCTGATGGGGGGGGGTGCTCCGTTAATTCGCGGTTCTGATGGGGGGGGTGCTCTGTTAATTGGTGGGGACATGTCCCCAGCGTCCCCACTAAATTCTACGCCCATGCTCGGTACCATGCGCAGTTTCTATTAAACATCCATAAACGACAACTCGGTTGCATCTCTTTATTTCTATATTCCTTGGCTAAGAATATTACAACGTTGCGTTGCCAAAGTGGTATCGGTGCGGTTGTATAGGAGTAGTTTAACGAGTACGAGTACGAGTACATGAGCACAGTATCGGACCGATACCGAATACTGGTATCGGTATCGGTGCATCCCTAGTATATACAATAATAACCTCTTTGAGGCTGACTGGCTGGGCGAAGATGCCGTAGGAGTCCTTGTCTTGCAGCTGGACGAGGACCGCTCTCAGCAGGATGGTGAGGGGCGTCAACTGGAGCTCCAGGATAGACTGCTGCTGTTTCACCTGTAGACCACAGTACCAGGTTATACTACATCTGTAGACTACAGTACCAGGTTATCCATCCGGGGCCGGGTTGCGGTGGCAGCGGGCTAAGCAGGGCCCCCCCCAGGCTTCCTTCTCCCCAGCCACACTCTCCAGTTCCTCCTGGGGGATTCCGAGGTGTTCCCAGGCCGGACGATATATATAATCTCTCCAGCGGGTTCTGGGTCTGCCCCAAGGTCTCCTCCCAGGTGGACGTGCCTGTAAAACCTCTAAGGGGAGGCGCCCAGGGGGCATCCTAATCAGACCACCTCAGCTGACTCCTTTAGATGCGGAGGAGCAGCGGCTCTACTCCGAGCTCCCTCCGGATGTCTGAGCTCCTCACCCTATCTCTAAGACTGACCTCCTCACCCTATCTCTAAGGCTGAGCTCTTCACCCTATCTCTAAGGCTGACCTCCTCACCCTATCTCTAAGACTGACCTCCTCACCCTATCTCTAAGACTGACCTCCTCACCCTATCTCTAAGGCTGACCTCTTCACCCTATCTCTAAGGCTGAGCTCCCCACCCTATCTCTAAGGCTGACCTCTTCACCCTATCTCTAAAGCTGAGCTACCCACCCTATCTCTAAGACTGACCTCCTCACCCTATCTCTAAGGCTGACCTCTTCACCCTATCTCTAAGGCTGAGCTCCTCACCCTATCTCTAAGGCTGAGCCCAGCCACCCTGCGGAGGAAACTCATTTCAGCCGCTTGTATCCGCGATCTCATTCTTTCGGTCACTACCCAAAGCTCGTGACCATAGGTGAGGGTTGGAACGTAGATGGACCTGTAAATCGAAAGCTTCGCCTTCCGGCTCAGCTCCCTCTTCACCACAACGGACCGGTACAGCGCCCGCATCACTGCAGACGCTGCACCAATCCGTCTGTCCATCTCCCGCTCCATTTTGCCCTCACTCGTGAACAAGACCCCGAGATACTTGAACTCCTTCGCTTGAGGCAGCAACTCATTCCCAACCCGGACGGAAAGATCATCTGCAAAGAGCAGGGATGCAATTCTGAGGTCCCCAAACCGGACACTCTCCTCACCTCGGCTGCGCCTTGAGATTCTGTCCATGAAGATCACAAACAGAATTGGTGACAAGGGACAACCTTGGCGGAGTCCAACACCCACTGAGAACGTGCTTGACTTTGTGCCGAGAATACGGACGCAGCTCGCACTTTGTTCGTACAAGAACCGAATGGCACGTACCAACGGCCCCGGTACCCCATACTCCCGCAGTACCCCCCACAGGATTCCCCAGGGGACACGGTCATAGGCCTTCTCCAAGTCAGTGGAACAGTGGACAGTACCAGGTTATACTACATTTATAGACCACAGTACCAGGTTATACTACATCTATAGACCACAGTACCAGGCTATACTACATCTGTAGTTTCAAGTTTCAAGTATTTTTATTGTCACTTCACAATTTACACGTGAGTATAAGCAGTGAGTGAAAAACCTTTTGTGCAAAACGCCCGACAGCCGACAGTAATTATAAAAGAATACAAAATAGAAATAGAACTATAAATATAAATTCTGTGTAAAATAAGAATAAAATAAAACAAAATATCCAGGTGAGCAGTACACATATAAATCAATGTACTAAAATATACATTGTTATATGCTGACATTCACAGAATACCACAGTACCAGGTTATACTACATCTGTAGACCACAGTACCAGGTTATACTACATCTGTAGACCACAGTACTAGGTTATACTACATCTGTAGACCACAGTACCAGGTTATACTACATCTGTAGACCACAGTACTAGGTTATACTACATCTGTAGACCACAGTACCAGGCTATACTACATCTGTAGACCACAGTACCAGGCTATACTACATATATAGACCACAGTACCAGGTTATACTACATATATAGTAGGGGTCGACCGATATGGTTTTTTCTGGGCCGACACCAATACCGATTATTAGTAATTAGGGGTCAATAATCGGCCGATAATCGGATCTGATATTCATAATTTTTCCTATTATTGGAATCGTTATTTTGTATGATCTGATTGCCGATTAAATGAAAAGATTTTAAATGCGCTCCTTGCGGCAAAATGCACTCCTTGTAGGCAGCTTTGATGCAGTCGCCTCTCTCTGGCTCAATGTCCCGCTGGCAGCATTATTGGATAGGCTATACATCACGGGTACAAAAAGCCAATCGGTCTGCAGTGTTTTGGCTTGACATTTATACTTTAGGCTTTAGGCTGTCGTCGCATTATTTTGGCTGCACCGCCAATCGTAGCAAATGGGCGTGTCGAGACAAACACTGCAGACTGATTGGCGACCTCTTTCCCACGTATAGAAAGTATAGACTACAGTACCAGGTTAGACTACAGTACCAGGTTATGCTACATCTGTAGACCACAGTACCGAGTTATGCTACATCTGTAGACCATACAGTTTCTCTCACCTCCTCTCTCTTCAGCTTCTCCCTCTTGCGGATGAGCTCCAGCAGGACGCGAGCCCTCTCCAGGTCCTGCCTCAGGCGCTGCCACTCCTTCAGCTGATCCTTCAGCTCCTGGTTGCTCTGCAGGTGGAACTCCTGCTGCCAGACAGAACGCACTGGGGTTACAACAGCACAGCCGGACCCCTAATCAGGGTCCTTACAGCTCGCTTTTGGGGGCGGGGGGTTAGGACTGACCAGTGGGGGTTGGTTTTGGGGGTTAAGACTAGGGTTGGGTATCGTTTAGATTTATCCGATACCGGTGCCAAACCGATACTTTTAAAACGATACCGGTGCCAAAACGGTGCCAGAACCGATACCTTCTTTAAAATAAAGAGCAAACAACAACGTTAAAGAATGTCTTTTTTTATTGCAAAGGCAAAACAATTGAACAATAAATAAGTAAAACAGTACAACTACTAATAATAAATAAGAGCAAATAACAGCAAACAAAGCAAGTGAAAAGTAGTGCACAGTGACTGTCAAATAATGGTCCTGTGCCACACTGGTCCACCCATCACAGGTAATAGCAGCCTTGATCACTTGTGCCAATGCCTGAACAACATTCTGCTTTTTGACAGAGTACCATGCAGGAATGAGGGTATTCATCAGAGTATCCCTGGACGGGGGGCGGTAGCGAGGATTAAGGGCACTGGTCATCTCTCTGTATTAAAGAAATGTAAGGATGTGTATTAGTCTTATTTGTCTTAATGGCACATAACTAGATTATACACACTAAATAAACATTATTTTCACATAATGCAATTACCTAAAACAATGATATGGTATTTATTTACCTGAACCATGGAGATTCCACAGTGGAAAAAGAATGCAAGGTTCCCTTCTTGGCCAAGGTGAATGGGGTCACTACTGCAATAATAATATATATTATGTTCATTAATTAATTAGTTAATTTATTTATTTATTATTAACGTATGTAACACGTAAAAACGTTGATTTATAAATTCAAGATTTGCATCGTTAACGTTACGTTACTAACATGAGGAAATGCGGCTGGAATCCTCGTCAATCGTCTCGTCGTCGGGGACCAGAGGCGTCACGGGGGAGAAGGGAACCATATCGAAGACGTCCGTGGAGAGGGGCTTCATGGAGCCACTTCCTGCCTGCGGAGACGGGCGGCAAATCAGTCCAGCTCGGCTGGTGGGCGCCAGCACAGGCTAATACCCGAACCAAGCTACAAGACCACACACGCCGGGGAAGAAGTTGGGGAAGGTAGGCGAGTGATTGTAGGGGGTTGAGGGGGTGATATCGTGGCGGAGACACTCAGCCGACGTTATTTTATGAGCACAACAGAAAATAACGGGTCGCCTCGACTTATATGTAAATCCGAGGAATGTGGGATGTAGTGGAGGGAGGAATAGATCCGATATAAACTATAAGTCGGAAGAGGTGAATTGACTCTATATGAGAGAACATGTCATGTTGCCTAGGTCATTGGCAGAATAGTCTGACTAATGCTCTCTTTGTATGAACTCGACTGCTGGGCCGGAAAGGGAACATTGACGGAGGGATGGAGTGACAGTTGAGGAAAAAGGCAGCAGCGCGGTTAGGCGGGAAGAAAGAGCACGATTCATTATATATACGGCAGACGCTTATATATGAGAGAGAAAGGAGAGAGCGGAGTCACGGTGGGCTCCAGTACAGGCAGGGCGTGGACGGAGCAATGATTGAGGGACGTGCGGTGACTACAGCACCATGGCAGACGTGGAGGATGAAAAGAAGATAAAAGGGAAAAGAGGACGGGAGTGTCTGCAAGTAGAAATTATGGAGCATCTGCAGCGACAATTTCAGGACGGCACGGTATAGAACGTGTGAGAGGAGAACAATAGTAGCGTAGCCAACGTGAGGAGAGAATCGTGAAATAGAGGTGGCTGAGGTGCACAGAGAGAGCACCACGATCGAAAGGGGAGAGCAGAAGTGGGCAGGGCGTGGGGGGGTGAGACACACACTGCGAGCTGGGCTGGTTGTCCCGGGGTAGCGGGACAGGTGCTCAGGGCGGGCCGAAACAGTATAGAAAGTATAGACTACAGTACCAGGTTAGACTACAGTACCAGGTTATGCTACATCTGTAGACCACAGTACCGAGTTATGCTACATCTGTAGACCATACAGTTTCTCTCACCTCCTCTCTCTTCAGCTTCTCCCTCTTGCGGATGAGCTCCAGCAGGACGCGAGCCCTCTCCAGGTCCTGCCTCAGGCGCTGCCACTCCTTCAGCTGATCCTTCAGCTCCTGGTTGCTCTGCAGGTGGAACTCCTGCTGCCAGACAGAACGCACTGGGGTTACAACAGCACAGCCGGACCCCTAATCAGGGTCCTTACAGCTCGCTTTTGGGGGCGGGGGGTTAGGACTGACCAGTGGGGGTTGGTTTTGGGGGTTAAGACTAGGGTTGGGTATCGTTTTAGATTTATCCGAGTACCGGTGCCAAACCTGATACTTTTTAAAACGATACCGGATGCCAAAACGGGTGCCAGAACCGATACCTTTCTTTTAAAAATAAGGAGCAAACAACAACGGTTAAAGAATGTACTTTTTTTTATTGCAAGGCCAAACAATTTGAACAATAAATAAGGTTAAAACAGTACCAAACTACGTTAATAAATAAATTACAGGAGCAAATAACAGCAAACAAAAGCAAGTGAAAGTTAGTGCACAGTGACTGGTCAAATAATGGGTTCCTGTGGCCACAACTGGTCCACCCATCCACAGGTAATAGCAAGCCTTGATCACTTGTGCCAATGCCCTGAACAACATTTCTTGCTTTTTGACAGTAGTACCATGCAGGAATATGAGGGTATTCATCCAGAGTATCCCCTGGACGGGGGGCGGTAGCGAGGATTAAGGGCACTGGCCATCTCTCTGTATTAAAGAAATGTAAGGATGTGTATTAGTCTTATTTGTACTTAATGGCACATAAACTAAGATTATACACCACTAAATTAAACATTATTTTCACATAATGCAATTACCTAAAACAATGATATGGGTAATTTATTGTACCTGAACCATGGAGATTCCACAGTTGGAAAACAGGAATGCAAGGCTTCCCTTCTTGGCCAAGGTGAATGGAAGCGTCTACTACTGCAATTAATAATAATAGGTATTATTGTTCATTTATTAATTAGTTAATTTATGTATTTATTATTAACGTATGTAACACGTAAAAAGTTGATTTATAAATCAAGGATTGCATCGTTAACGTTATGTTACTAACATCTGAAGAAATGCGGCCTGGAATCCTCGTCAATCGTCTCGTCGTCGTGGGGTCTCCCACACCACCGGCTGAGTTGCTTGGTACTGGGTTGACGATTTCAAGGGTCGAACACTGCATGCTTCGGCCTTCAGGTTCATGCCGTGACTCGCCAAAAGGTGCTTCATTCAAATTGGAGGTGTTCCCCCCTTTGCATGCAATGGTTTTTAAACATTTGTTGCAGGTACTATTGTTTCGCGTTTTTTTGGGGTAAAATGCAGCCAGACTTTCGACCGTCGTGGTTTCGGCATTTTGCGGGGTACTTGCTGTCACTGTCTGATTGAAATGTTTACTAAAGTTAGGTGTGGGTTGGGCAACGTGACGTGAGCATCATCGATGTTTCGTTTCGAGCACTAGAGGGCGCTGAAATGCAGCGGATATTTCAAATGGCATTTTAACTACTGGCACCGAAATGAGGCACCGAAATATGCGTTTTGATTCGGTACGGTTAGTACCGGTTGTACGGGAACCGGTTCCATAGTGGTACCGGTTCTCGGTACCCATCCCTAGTTAAGACTCCCCCTCCACGACTGTCCGAAGCTCTGCAGGCTTGTAGAGCAGAGCTGCGGGCAGCTGAGAGAAAATGGAGGAAATCAGATTCTTCTGATGATCTCTCACTACCTCCACCTCCTCTCAGGTTTCACCTCTACTGTGTCAGCAGCCAAATCTGCCTTCTAACTTGCAAAGATCAACTCCTCCGCCTTCAACCCTAGGAAACTGTTCTCCATGTTCTCTTCCCTCCTCAACCCCCACCTCCCTCACAGCTGAAGACTGTCACCTACTTTACAAAGAAGGTGAAGGACATCACCTCCTCTTTCTCCCCTGCTGCTCTCCTCCCTCCCCTGTCAGCCTAACCTGCTTCACCCTCCTCTCCTCTGAAGAAATCAACAGGCTTGTTGACCCAAACACACCACCACCTGCCCCCTCCCTCCCTTCTCCAAGACATCTCTCAACCTACTTCCCTCAATTCAGGTCTGTTTCCAACCACATTCAAAACTGCCAGAATCAAGCCGCTCCTAAAGAAACCCACCCTTGACACCGCCGACATCTGGAACTACAGACCTGTATCCCTCCTTTCATTCCTCTCCAAAATCCTGGAACGTGCTGTGTCTACCCATCTATCCCATCTCAAAATAACCTGCCTGGCTGCCGTCAGCAAATGGACGACTGCCAATCACCTAAAGCTTAAGCTAGACAAGACTGAGCTTCTCTTCATGCTGGGGAAAGACTGCCCTCAGTTGGACCTACTTACTACCATAGAGGACATTGAAGTTTCCCCTTCACAAACTGCGAGGAACCTTGCCATGGTACTCGATGACCAGCTGTCCTGCAACGCCAAAATTACCTCTGTGCTCGATCTTGTAGAACAACATCTGCAAGATCCGGCCCTTCCTCAGACGTGAAGCAGTGCAGATCCTGGTCCAAGCGCTCACCAACACTCGTCTCGATTACTGCAACTCTCTCCTGGCTGGACTCCCTGCCTCTGCAATCAAACCCTTACAATGCATCCAGCAGCGCACCTGGTGTTCAACTTACCAAAATTCTCCCACGAAACCCCCCTCTTCCACGACCTCCACTGGCTCCCGGTAATCACTTGCATTAGATTCAAGACATTGGTACTGGCCTACAAGGCTTTCAGCGGAACTGCCCCTACCTACAGCCAAACATGATTCAGACCCCACGCCCCAACGCTCTACAACTTCGGCTGGACGACTGGTATCATCTTCACTAAGAACAGGCAGAAGAGAGAAGAGTTGGAAGTGGTGGAATGAGCTCCCGGCTAAAATCAGGACAACAGAGTTGTGTTGTTTTTTGGGGGAGTCAGGACTGACCAGAGGGTTGGTTTTGGGGGGCGGGGGTTAGGACTGACCGGTGGGTTGACTTTAGGGGCGGGGGGTTAGGACTGACAAGTGGTTTGGTTTGTGGGGGCGGGTTGTTAGGACTGATCGGCGGGTTGGTTTGTGGGGGTGGGGGTTCGGACTGACCGGTGGGTTGGTTTGTGGGGGCGGGGTGTTCGCTTGCAGTCGGCAAATGAGTGGGACGTTGTTCCTGGATTGTCTCTTCAGAACCCAGTAGCTCAGAACTCTTTCCACGAACGGCCTCTTCCTCTGCACCGCCACCTGGTTCAGGATCGCCTCAAAACTGAGACCGAGAGAGAGAAAGAGAGAGAGAGACAGAGAGAGAGAGAGACAGAGAGCGCAAGATTGTGAGTGAGAATGTTGACAAGGACACAGTTGGAAACCAGAATATTTTCTTGGCTTGTCAAATGGACTTACAGGCCTACCTGGACCTAGAGGACCTACAGGGCCTACCTGGGCTTGCAGACCTATATAGGCCTACATGGAACTACAAGGCTACCTGGGCCTACAGGGCCTACCTGGACCTATAGGCCTACATGAAACTACAAGGCTACCTGGGCCAACAGGGCCTACCTGGACCTACAGGGTCTACCTGGGCCTACAGGCCTACCTGGACATCCAGGGTCTACCTGGACATCCAGGGCCTACCTGGACAGGGTGATGCTGGGTCCCGTGCTGGATGGTGCTTGTGGGTGGGGCTCCTCTCTCTTAACCTTCATTCTCCTCCTCTTGAAGTCAGGCTGGTCGTAGACAGCGAGTGGTCGGCGGTTGCAGCCCTCCGGCGTGTGAGCACAGCAGTAGGCCGTCTTCTTAATGGAGAATGTGGCGCCACCCGCCACACTGGGCTCCCCGATGGGCTCCATCTTCATGTAGAGGCCGGCCCGCTGTGCGCAGCTCACGTGGAAGGCGGTGTAGCAGTTGGCCCGGTGGCACTGGATGCAGGCGCCGGCGCCCTTCTCCTTGCACAGCGAGCAGGTGAGCTTCCACCGGGCCGGGGGGACGTTCCCCACGCCGTCGATGGGCTCGATGAACACCGTGTCCAAGAAGCCCACCTCGGGCACCCACAGGGCACAGGCCACGTGGCCCCAGCGGTTGTCCACCGTCCTCTTGAGGGCCCCTCCCCTGTTGGGGCAGAAGAGGCACTGGGCGGGTGGGGCGGGGCGCTGCATGCAGGGCCGGCAGAGCCACTGGCCCTCAGGGACGTAGGGGACACCGTAGCACTCCTGGTGCACGCCGATGTCACACGCGTCACAGAAGAGGATGACGTTGCTGTCAGCGCCGTCTCCATCCATGCAGATGCAGCAGACGGCATCCTCGTCCACCGGGGGGCACCGCTCACCCAGGGACTCCTTCTCCAAGCGGTCCATGAGGAACTCGAAGAGGTTGGAGGAGACCTGGCTGACACCTTGGCTCCTCCTCCTGTGGTTGAGGAGCTCCAACCAGGCATAGTCCTCCTCGTCCAGGTCGTACTCCACCTCCTCGTCCAGCTCCTCCTCCGACGGCTCCGCATAGCGGTAGAAGGCAGCGGGCCGTCTGGGAACCAGCGGCAGGTTGTACTCCACCGTGCGGAACCTAGGCTCAGGGAGGCCGCTGCTCTGTGGCCCCGCCCCCCCGGGCCCCTGGGGAAGGCCGCTGCTCTGTGGCCCCGCCCCCCCGGGCCCCTGGGGGAGGCCGCTGCTCTGTGGCCCCGCCCCCCCGGGCCCCTGCGCGCCCGTCCCGCTCTTCTTCTGCTGACTGTTCTTCAGGCGGGCCGAGCGAACCAGGACTTGCGGGAGTTTCTCACGGTTCTCCTTGTTGCTGTTACACTCCACAATCTCCTGTGCCGTGGGCGAGTTGTCGCCCACCACCTCCAGTTTGTCGTAGATGCTGAGGCGGTGGAGGCGGCCATCAGCCTCCAGCTCAACGATGCGCTGAGCCTGGGCGTACGTCAGCGTCTGTCGGTTGGGAGACGGTTTGATGGGCGAGGAATCCCGCCTGGCCGCGCGCTGATACGATGCCTTCTTCCTCATGATGGCCACCTAGGAGGACAATGGGCACATTAAACCATGGCTGCAGATGGTTGGTTAGTAGCCAGTAATAAACACACCTATTGGATCCACTTCACAACACTAATGCCCACCTACTCTACTGCCTGGACTCTCTAAAGGTATTCACAGCCCACAGGCCCCACATAGACAGTACACCCCAGACCATTGAGGCCTACAGCCGACCCAGGTCATAGGACTGTTCACACTGGCTGCTGTCTGGGTAACGTTACCGGAGGCATCCAGGCAGCGAGACTACCGAGACTGAAAATAGTTTCCTTCCCCAGAGGCCATTCAGGCTTCTCAACCAGCAGGCCACACATCTCATTGATCATATTGATGGCACCTTTACATGTAGCCAGGTTTATGAACATTGATAATATTAGGATTGAACAGGACACCCTGTCCACTGTCTAGCAGGCTAGGCTAACGTCAGGGGGAAGTTACACAGGACACCCTGTCCCAACGTGGTGTAGGCAGGCCTAGGCTAACGTCAGGGGAAGTAGTAACAACGAGACACCCTGTCCACTGGCTAGCAGGCTAGGCTAACGTCAGGGGAAGGGTATAAGCACAGGACAGCCCTGGTCCACGTGGCTAGCAGGCTAGGCTAACGTTTAGGGGAAGTATAACAACAGGACACCCTGTCCACTGGCTAGCAGGCTAGGCTAACGTCAGGGGAAGTATAACAACAGGACACCCTGTCCACTGGCTAGCAGGCTAGGCTAACGTCAGGGGAAGTATAACAACAGGACACCCTGTCCACTGGCTAGCAGGCTAGGCTAACGTTAGGGTATAACACCAGGACACTGCCCACTGGCTAGGCTAACGTTAGCTAGGGGAAGTAAGACATCAGGGTTACGGTTAAATAGTATTTTTTGCTTCGGAAGGTTCCTCACTGAGTGAATGACCCGGAAGTAGAACCAGCAGCTATGATAACAACTGTTTGAATGATCTAAATGGACCTTCCTTTACGAAAGGAAAGGAGATAGTTCCGGCTGTTCATGGAAACAATCATCATCATGTAATCAATAACACAGCTGATCATCATGTAAACCATGTCTAATGTTGGGATTGAATTAATGTTTCTAATCTAAGATGCGCTTATTGTCGTCCATATTCGGATCATTGTAGTTTCACCAGGCAGACACACATCATAACATGACACCACCTAACCCTACCTGAGCAGGTAGGGTTAGGTGGTGTCTTGCTCAGGGACACCTCCACACTTAGCTAGGGGGAGCAGGTAGGGTTAGGTGGTGTCTTGCTCAGGGACACCTCCATACTTAACTAGGAGGAGCAGGTAGGGTTAGGTGGTGTCTTGCTCAGGGACACCTCCACACTTAGCTAGGAGGAGCAGGTAGGGTTAGGTGGTGTCTTGCTCAGGGACACCTCCACACTTAGCTAGGGGGAGCAGGTAGGGTTAGGTGTGTCTTGCTCAGGGACACCTCCACACTTAGCTAGGAGAGGCAGGTAGGGTTAGTGGTGTCTTGGCTCAGGGACACCTCCACACTTAGCTAGGAGGAGCAGGTTAGGTTAGGTGTGTCTTGCTCAGGGACACCTCCACACTTAGCTAGAGGAGCAGGTAGGTTTAGGTGGTGTCTTGTTCAGGGACACCTCCACACTTAGCTAGGAGGAGGCGGTAGGGTTAGGTGGTGTCTTGCTCAGGGACACCTCCACACTTAGCTAGGAGGAGCAGGTAGGGTTAGGTGGTGTCTTGTTCAGGGACACCTCGGGAACACGCGGTCAGTATCTGGTTCGTAATGATCCTCATGATGGTGATTATAATGAATCATAACTTAGTGCTTATGGTTCATTATAATCACTAAGTTATTATTCATTATAATCACTAAGTTACCTGCTTCTGTCCAGCAGCTCCAGCGAGGCTCTCACGGTGTGTTGGCCTCCATAGTGGATAATAATAGATACTGTCTCTATCTCTGCTATCTCATCTCTACTGTCTCGTCTCTACTGCTGAGCGCCTTGGCCCCGCCCCGCCCCAAGCCCCGCCCCCAACAACAATGCGGTGGACGCGCAGTGACGTCATCGCGCTCCCAACGACAACCAGGAAGTGTTTTTTATATTGACCTATATACCTCAGTATAGTATAGTAAGTTATATTCATATATCTGTACATCCCTGCTGTTAGTTCATGTGTATAGTATGTTATATATATAGTTAAAGGCATCATATATATATATATATATATATATATATATATACACATATGATATTGGATGTGTGGGTTTTAAGGTTATTTCTTTCTTAAAATATTTGAGGCCAACAAGCTCTCCAGTAGATCTTAAATACAACCAGATCCTCGGGATCCAGTGTGGGCCCCACCAGATCCTCGGGATCCAGAGTGGGCCCCAGTGGGCCCCCGACCAAGGGTCCAAATCATCCTCTGGCCCCGGTGATCCTGGAGTGTGTGCCCAGCCAGACCAAATGAAAATATAAAACTTGACTGTTTTGTTGTCATAACGTTCCCTGTGGATATAGCAATGGTGGCAAATATATTATACTTGAACGCTACTTGCTGTGCACAAGGCATGGCAGGTTTCCAGTCAATTCATATTTATTTTTCGTAAAACGTACAATAATTTATACAGCATCATATTTTCTTCTGTTTGACAGGGACATCTTGCAAGTTGAAGTAAAGGTGTATTGATAACGAATAATAAAAAAATAACATCCCACAGCTTTTATAAAGGTGTTGCTTTTCCTAAAAGAGGATCATTGTAAACCATTGACCACTCAGAAGTTTGAAGGTGCTCTCGATAAGTGGTCACACCTAGCACCACAAAGTTATCAATAGCACCTTTAAACTTCTGAATGATCAATGTTGACTAATAATAGTATTGATAGTTATCCTAATGAAGTAATTCTCTTGATAACTGTTGATAATTGATGTTCAACTCTACACACAGTGTAGTGTGTAGCTGAAGAGTTGATGCCTTCTGTGTATTCATGTCAAATAAAATAGCAAGTAAAACAGTGAAAATATAAACAGCAGACGATGAAAAACATGTTTGTTATATTATGTCATTCCTCCATTTTTTCAGGTTGTGGCCACAAGAGCCTTCAGGAAAGAGTCAAGAATGACCCTCCTAGCCCCGCCCACAACACAAAGGCCACTTCTCCTAGATCACAGGGAGGCGGGGCTAGTCATCTGGGCCTGACTGGAGAGTTGCATGGAGGACAGGGCTTCATGAGCCAATGAGAGGGAGTCTTCTTGAGCCAGTGGGAGGGAGTCTTCTTGAGCCAGTGGGAGGGAGTCTTCTTGAGCCAATGGGAGGGAGTCTTCTTGAGCCAGTGGGAGGGAGTCTTCTTGAGCCAGTGGGAGGGAGTCTTCTTGAGCCAATGGGAGGGAGTCTTCTTGAACCAATGGGAGGGAGTCTTCTTGAGCCAGTAGGTTTTTCTTGCGCAGAAGACAGGCTTGCTTATAGGGCGGTTGGATGGGAGGCTGGGTAGGGGGTGTGTATCGGTATTCCTGGCTGGCATCCAGCTGTGTAGGAGGGGTTACACATGTCATGTGATCACATTGCACCAGGCACAACAAAGTTGTGACCAATGAGAAGCCTGCAGAGGTGTGCTTGTCCATTGGCGTACCTGGAGGGGGTAGGTCTGGTCCGAGTCGTAGGCACTCAGGTCCCCACAGGCCAGGAAGGGGACGATCACCCGGTTAGGTCCTTCCAGTTGGTTGAAATCCACGTCTGCAGAACAGCAAGCACAACAGGGAGTTAGTCTGGAGAACAGGAAGTAGAGTGTCCAGACAACAGGAAGTAGAGAGACTGGGCAACAGATAGTAGAGTGTAGGAAGTAGAGGGTCCAGACAACAGGAAGTAGAATACAGATAACAGGAAGTGTATTACCGTATGAGTGGTCTAGTAGAGGGTTAGACATGTTGGGGGCGTAACCTTCAGGAGGACTGTAGTTCTGGCACACCACGAAGGCCTCTGGGGAATCACAACAAACTGTTTCTGCATCCAGCAGGAAGCAGAGATCCACAAAGACGTGCGTCCCTACCAGCGTTGGCCAACACTACTTTTAAAAGTAACTTGTTACATGACAAAATTACTGCCATAAAAAGTAACTTTTTACAGCGTTACCAGCTGAGCAAAGTAACTCATTCGAGAACTTGAATACACTCAGTAACATGAGTAAAATTAATACGCCTGCGCTATTTAAGGTTGCGATAGACCCAACACATGAACACACCAACCTGTTTTCAGCAGTACGATTTAGCACATGTATATATTGTTATTATATTATTAATACATATAATATTACATATTTTATATATATATGTATGTATATATTGCTTTTTTTAGATCAGTGCTGCAGAATCATGTTTTTGCCTTTAAATTTCTACAGTGTCGTTTTGGCAGGACGCAAAAGCGCAATAATATCCAGTAGGAGTCGCGAGTGGAGGTCAGTGGACCCAGCCTGGGTCACAGAAGACCTTCACTGGAGCAACGGTCGGACACCACCTAACCCTACCTGCTCCTCCTAGCTAAGTGAGGTCATTGGGGAATAGCGTCTTATGAGGTTATTGTGTGCGTGGCTGCAAAATGCGTTTGAGCGCGAGATAAGTGCAGTTTGGACATCCATGCCTTTCGCGACTAAACGCTTGGTGTTTTGATGCCTAAACCGATGTTGCCCCACTGTCTTATGATGTACTCATGCCCACACAAGCGTTGGTAAGGTCGGATAAACGTTTCCATGAAAGTTGTGAAGACCCATCACCTTTTACTGTTTAACCGCTTAGAAACACACAAGCGCCTATTGTGAAAATGAATTGTGAACTACTCTCGAATGCAATAACCCCCCAACTCCAAAACGGTAGGGAAGCAAGTAGAGGTGCACCAGCACAAGATACATACAGAGGGATCATTGGGGAATAGCGTCTTATGAGGTTATTGTGTGCGTGGCTGCAAAATGCGTTTGAGCGCGAGATAAGTGCAGTTTGGACATCCATGCCTTTCGCGACTAAACGCTTGGTGTTTGATGCCTAAACCGATGTTGCCCCACTGTCTTATGATGTACTCATGCCCACACAAGCGTTGGTAAGGTCGGATAAACGTTTCCATGAAAGTTGTGAAGACCCATCACCTTTTACTGTTTAACCGCTTAGAAACACACAAGCGCCTATTGTGAAAATGAATTGTGAACTACTCTCGAATGCAATAACCCCCCAACTCCAAAACGGTAGGGAAGCAAGTAGAGGTGCACCAGCACAAGATACATACAGAGGGATCATTGGGGAATAGCGTCTTATGAGGTTATTGTGTGCGTGGCTGCAAAATGCGTTTGAGCGCGAGATAAGTGCAGTTTGGACATCCATGCCTTTCGCGACTAAACGCTTGGTGTTTGATGCCTAAACCGATGTTGCCCCACTGTCTTATGATGTACTCATGCCCACACAAGCGTTGGTAAGGTCGGATAAACGTTTCCATGAAAGTTGTGAAGACCCATCACCTTTACTGTTTAACCGCTTAGAAACACACAAGCGCCTATTGTGAAAATGAATTGTGAACTACTCTCGAATGCAATAACCCCCCAACTCCAAAACGGTAGGGAAGCAAGTAGAGGTGCACCAGCACAAGATACATACAGAGGGATCATTGGGGAATAGCGTCTTATGAGGTTATTGTGTGCGTGGCTGCAAAATGCGTTTGAGCGCGAGATAAGTGCAGTTTGGACATCCATGCCTTTCGCGACTAAACGCTTGGTGTTTGATGCCTAAACCGATGTTGCCCCACTGTCTTATGATGTACTCATGCCCACACAAGCGTTGGTAAGGTCGGATAAACGTTTCCATGAAAGTTGTGAAGACCCATCACCTTTTACTGTTTAACCGTGGGTCTTGGTGCTGTTGTCCGTGCTCGTTTCACGTCCTTGTGGTGTCCCTCTCGTGTGCGTGTGTCCCGTCGGTTCGTCTGTCTGTTGTGTGCACGTTGTCGTCTTGAGCAGTGGGAGGGTTCTTGAGCCATGGGAGGGAGTCTTAGTGTGGGAGGGAGTCTTCTTGAGCCAGTGGGAGGGAGTCTTCTTGAGCCAGTGGGAGGGAGTCTTCTTGAGCCAATGGGAGGGAGTCTTCTTGAGCCAGTGGGAGGGAGTCTTCTTGAGCCAGTGGGAGGGAGTCTTCTTGAGCCAGTGGGAGGGAGTCTTCTTGAGCCAATGGGAGGGAGTCTTCTTGAACCAATGGGAGGGAGTCTTCTTGAGCCAGTGGGAGGGAGTCTTCTTGAGCCAGTGGGAGGGAGTCTTCTTGAGCCAGTGGGAGGGAGTCTTCTTGAGCCAATGGGAGGGAGTCTTCTTGAACCAATGGGAGGGAGTCTTCTTGAGCCAGTAGGTTTTTCTTGCGCAGAAGACAGGCTTGCTTATAGGGCGGTTGGATGGGAGGCTGGGTAGGGGGTGTGTATCGGTATTCCTGGCTGGCATCCAGCTGTGTAGGAGGGGTTACACATGTCATGTGATCACATTGCACCAGGCACAACAAAGTTGTGACCAATGAGAAGCCTGCAGAGGTGTGCTTGTCCATTGGCGTACCTGGAGGGGGTAGGTCTGGTCCGAGTCGTAGGCACTCAGGTCCCCACAGGCCAGGAAGGGGACGATCACCCGGTTAGGTCCTTCCAGTTGGTTGAAATCCACGTCTGCAGAACAGCAAGCACAACAGGGAGTTAGTCTGGAGAACAGGAAGTAGAGTGTCCAGACAACAGGAAGTAGAGAGACTGGGCAACAGATAGTAGAGTGTAGGAAGTAGAGGGTCCAGACAACAGGAAGTAGAATACAGATAACAGGAAGTGTATTACCGTATGAGTGGTCTAGTAGAGGGTTAGACATGTTGGGGGCGTAACCTTCAGGAGGACTGTAGTTCTGGCACACCACGAAGGCCTCTGGGGAATCACAACAAACTGTTTCTGCATCCAGCAGGAAGCAGAGATCCACAAAGACGTGCGTCCCTACCAGCGTTGGCCAACACTACTTTTAAAAGTAACTTGTTACATGACAAAATTACTGCCATAAAAAGTAACTTTTTACAGCGTTACCAGCTGAGCAAAGTAACTCATTCGAGAACTTGAATACACTCAGTAACATGAGTAAAATTAATACGCCTGCGCTATTTAAGGTTGCGATAGACCCAACACATGAACACACCAACCTGTTTTCAGCAGTACGATTTAGCACATGTATATATTGTTATTATATTATTAATACATATAATATTACATATTTTATATATATATGTATGTATATATTGCTTTTTTTAGATCAGTGCTGCAGAATCATGTTTTTGCCTTTAAATTTCTACAGTGTCGTTTTGGCAGGACGCAAAAGCGCAATAATATCCAGTAGGAGTCGCGAGTGGAGGTCAGTGGACCCAGCCTGGGTCACAGAAGACCTTCACTGGAGCAACGGTCGGACACCACCTAACCCTACCTGCTCCTCCTAGCTAAGTGTGGAGGTGTCCCTGAGCAAGACACCACCTAACCCTACCTGAGCAGGTAGGGTTAGGTGGTGTCATGTTATGATGTGTCTGCCTGGTGAAACTACAATGATCCGAAGATGGACGACAATAAGCGCATCCAACGGTGCTGAAGACACACGACCTCCGTTGTATGAGAGTAGACCTACTCCAATCATCACACAGCAAACACATGTAAGAAACTACGAGATTGCACAGCAGGACGCGCGCCGTTCACTGGAAGAGAAATCCCACAGGCGTGGATGACCTTCTACCTATTCTATTCATATGTATTCAATTATCATTCTTCTTATTATTAGTAGTAGTAGGAGGTCTAGCTTTTTGGTATCTTCTGGTCTTTTTTAAACATTGAAA
This sequence comes from Coryphaenoides rupestris, assembly GCA_002895965.2. NCBI lineage: Eukaryota > Metazoa > Chordata > Actinopteri > Gadiformes > Macrouridae > Coryphaenoides > Coryphaenoides rupestris. Next base: position 56,702 of record PIJE02001755.1, read on the forward strand.
TAGCTGCTCAACATGTTAGCCATCAGAGATGCCAAAAGAGCCTAAAGGGTCCTAGGTACCTAGGTTAAGTATGTTTAGGTTCTAAAGGGTCCATACCTAGGTTAAGTATGTTTAGGTTCTAAAGGGTCCATACCTAGGATAAGTATGTTTAGGTTCTAAAGGGTCCATACCTAGGTTAAGTATGTTTAGGTTCTAAAGGGTCCATACCTAGGATAAGTATGTTTAGGTTCTAAAGGGTCCATACCTAGGTTAAGTATGTTTAGGTTCTAAAGGGTCCATACCTAGGTTAAGTATGTTTAGGTTCTAAAGGGTCCATACCTAGGTTAAGTATGTTTAGGTTCTAAAGGGTCCTAGGTACCTAGGTTAAGTATGTTTAGGTTCTAAAGGGTCCATACCTAGGTTAAGTATGTTTAGGTTCTAAAGGGTCCATACCTAGGATAAGTATGTTTAGGTTCTAAAGGGTCCATACCTAGGTTAAGTATGTTTAGGTTCTAAAGGGTCCATACCTAGGTTAAGTATGTTTAGGTTCTAAAGGGTCCATACCTAGGTTAAGTATGTTTAGGTTCTAAAGGGTCCATACCTAGGATAAGTATGTTTAGGTTCTAAAGGGTCCATACCTAGGTTAAGTATGTTTAGGTTCTAAAGGGTCCATACCTAGGTTAAGTATGTTTAGGTTCTAAAGGGTCCATACCTAGGATAAGTATGTTTAGGTTCTAAAGGGTCCATACCTAGGTTAAGTATGTTTAGGTTCTAAAGGGTCCATACCTAGGTTAAGTATGTTTAGGTTCTAAAGGGTCCATACCTAGGTTAAGTATGTTTAGGTTCTAAAGGGTCCGTACCTAGGTTAAGTATGTTTAGGTTCTAAAGGGTCCATACCTAGGATAAGTATGTTTAGGTTCTAAAGGGTCCATACCTAGGATAAGTATGTTTAGGTTCTAAAGGGTCCATACCTAGGTTAAGTATGTTTAGGTTCTAAAGGGTCCATACCTAGGATAAGTATGTTTAGGTTCTAAAGGGTCCATACCTAGGTTAAGTATGTTTAGGTTCTAAAGGGTCCATACCTAGGTTAAGTATGTTTAGGTTCTAAAGGGTCCATACCTAGGTTAAGTATGTTTAGGTTCTAAAGGGTCCATACCTAGGTTAAGTATGTTTAGGTTCTAAAGGGTCCATACCTAGGATAAGTATGTTTAGGTTCTAAAGGGTCCATACCTAGGTTAAGTATGTTTAGGTTCTAAAGGGTCCATACCTAGGATAAGTATGTTTAGGTTCTAAAGGGTCCATACCTAGGTTAAGTATGTTTAGGTTCTAAAGGGTCCATACCTAGGTTAAGTGGGTTTAGGTTCTAAAGGGTCCATACCTAGGTTTAATATGTCTAGAGGAGTGGCTCACCGATGCTGGAGTTCCTGCTGCTACGAGGTTTGGCGCAGGTTACTTCGCTGAAGAAGACTCTCAGCTGGGAGTAGAGCAAGGTTACATCCTTCCCTCTGAAGATCTGTGTGTGTTACGTCAACACGTCAACATGTCAACACAACAACAACACGTCAACATGACAACACCCATACATCGAAGATTCCTCCAGGTATTCCTGAACTCTGACCTAACCTGGGTGTTACCTTGGCTACGAACCCTGAATTCTGACCTTTACCTTGGCTACCAAGGTTCCTCCAGGTATTCCTGAACTCTGACCTAACCTGGGTGTTACCTTGGCTATGAAGGTTCCTAACCTGAGTGTTACCTTGGCTACCAAGGTTCCTAACCCGAGTGTTACCTTGGCTACCAAGGTTCCTAACCTGAGTGTTACCTTGGCTACCAAGGTTCACTGAACTCTGACCTTTACCTTGGCTACGAAGGTTCCTGCAGGTTTCAGAACATGAGTGGTGATGTTCAGAGCCTGTGGAGAAAACGCAACATATCTCAAGTATGACATTTGTTATACTGAAGTACAGATATAGAGTACAACAGATATCTACACAGTTCATATTTGTATTAGAGCTCGTGTCTCTAGAGATAAATCCATAGCTGATATAGCGAAAATATGCTATAGGTAATATCTATATTATAATTATATAGTATAGACAGTGCTGGGTAGAGGACTAAAAATCTGTACTCATATAAAAGTACAATTACTATCATAAGAAATTTGAAGTAAAAGTGAAAATTACAAGCTACTCAAGTAAGTAAATAAGTACCTACTTAATAAATGGAAAGTTACTTTGTATTGTCATATTTTTAGGGTGTGCATTTCAGGGGTACTTGGACATTTTCTTTAGTCCTTTTTGTTCTATAGTTGGTGATCAACAAGTGTAAAATAAGGAACCTAAATAACTAGTCTAGTCACGTACAAAACTAGCCAAGTTCACACATTACAACTAGTCTAGTAAGTAACTATATAGTTTATACGTTACAACTAGTCTAGTAACTATATAGTTTATACGTTACAACTAGTCTAATAACTATATAGTTTATACGTTACAACTAGTCTAATAACTATATAGTTTATACGTTACAACTAGTCTAATAACTATATAGTTTATACGTTACAACTAGTCTAATAACTATATAGTTTATACGTTACAACTAGTCTAATAACTATATAGTTTATACGTTACAACTAGTCTAATAACTATATAGTTTATACGTTACAAGTAGTCTAATAACTATATAGTTTATACGTTACAACTAGTCTAATAACTATATAGTTTATACGTTACAACTAGTCTAATAACTATATAGTTTATACGTTACAACTAGTCTAATAACTATATAGTTTATACGTTACAACTAGTCTAATAACTATATAGTTTATACGTTACAACTAGTCTAATAACTATATAGTTTATACGTTACAAGTAGTCTAATAACTATATAGTTTATACGTTACAACTAGTCTAATAACTATATAGTTTATACGTTACAAGTAGTCTAATAACTATATAGTTTATACGTTACAACTAGTCTAATAACTATATAGTTTATACGTTACAACTAGTCTAATAACTATATAGTTTATACGTTACAACTAGTCTAATAACTATATAGTTTATACGTTACAACTAGTCTAATAACTATATAGTTTATACGTTACAACTAGTCTAATAACTATATAGTTTATACGTTACAACTAGTCTAATAACTATATAGTTTATACGTTACAACTAGTCTAATAACTATATAGTTTATACGTTACAAGTAGTCTAATAACTATATAGTTTATACGTTACAACTAGTCTAATAACTATATAGTTTATACGTTACAACTAGTCTAATAACTATATAGTTTATACGTTACAAGTAGTCTAATAACTATATAGTTTATACGTTACAACTAGTCTAATAACTATATAGTTTATACGTTACAAGTAGTCTAATAACTATATAGTTTATACGTTACAACTAGTCTAATAACTATATAGTTTATACGTTACAAGTAGTCTAATAACTATATAGTTTATACGTTACAAGTAGTCTAATAACTATATAGTTTATACGTTACAACTAGTCTAATAACTATATAGTTTATACGTTACAACTAGTCTAATAACTATATAGTTTATACGTTACAACTAGTCTAATAACTATATAGTTTATACGTTACAACTAGTCTAATAACTATATAGTTTATACGTTACAACTAGTCTAATAACTATATAGTTTATACGTTACAACTAGTCTAATAACTATATAGTTTATACGTTACAACTAGTCTAATAACTATATAGTTTATACGTTACAACTAGTCTAATAACTATATAGTTTATACGTTACAACTAGTCTAATAACTATATAGTTTATACGTTACAACTAGTCTAATAACTATATAGTTTATACGTTACAACTAGTCTAATAACTATATAGTTTATACGTTACAACTAGTCTAATAACTATATAGTTTATACGTTACAACTAGTCTAATAACTATATAGTTTATACGTTACAACTAGTCTAATAACTATATAGTTTATACGTTACAACTAGTCTAATAACTATATAGTTTATACGTTACAACTAGTCTAATAACTATATAGTTTATACGTTACAACTAGTCTAATAACTATATAGTTTATACGTTACAACTAGTCTAATAACTATATAGTTTATACGTTACAACTAGTCTAATAACTATATAGTTTATACGTTACAACTAGTCTAATAACTATATAGTTTATACGTTACAACTAGTCTAATAACTATATAGTTTATACGTTACAACTAGTCTAATAACTATATAGTTTATACGTTACAACTAGTCTAATAACTATATAGTTTATACGTTACAACTAGTCTAATAACTATATAGTTTATACGTTACAACTAGTCTAATAACTATATAGTTTATACGTTACAAGTAGTCTAATAACTATATAGTTTATACGTTACAACTAGTCTAATAACTATATAGTTTATACGTTACAACTAGTCTAATAACTATATAGTTTATACGTTACAACTAGTCTAATAACTATATAGTTTATACGTTACAAGTAGTCTAATAACTATATAGTTTATACGTTACAACTAGTCTAATAACTATATAGTTTATACGTTACAAGTAGTCTAATAACTATATAGTTTATACGTTACAACTAGTCTAATAACTATATAGTTTATACGTTACAAGTAGTCTAATAACTATATAGTTTATACGTTACAAGTAGTCTAATAACTATATAGTTTATACGTTACAACTAGTCTAATAACTATATAGTTTATACGTTACAACTAGTCTAATAACTATATAGTTTATACGTTACAACTAGTCTAATAACTATATAGTTTATACGTTACAAGTAGTCTAATAACTATATAGTTTATACGTTACAAGTAGTCTAATAACTATATAGTTTATACGTTACAAGTAGTCTAATAACTATATAGTTTATACGTTACAAGTAGTCTAATAACTATATAGTTTATACGTTACAACTAGTCTAATAACTATATAGTTTATACGTTACAACTAGTCTAATAACTATATAGTTTATACGTTACAACTAGTCTAATAACTATATAGTTTATACGTTACAACTAGTCTAATAACTATATAGTTTATACGTTACAAGTAGTCTAATAACTATATAGTTTATACGTTACAACTAGTCTAATAACTATATAGTTTATACGTTACAACTAGTCTAATAACTATATAGTTTATACGTTACAACTAGTCTAATAACTATATAGTTTATACGTTACAACTAGTCTAATAACTATATAGTTTATACGTTACAACTAGTCTAATAACTATATAGTTTATACGTTACAACTAGTCTAATAACTATATAGTTTATACGTTACAACTAGTCTAATAACTATATAGTTTATACGTTACAACTAGTCTAATAACTATATAGTTTATACGTTACAACTAGTCTAATAACTATATAGTTTATACGTTACAACTAGTCTAATAACTATATAGTTTATACGTTACAACTAGTCTAATAACTATATAGTTTATACGTTACAAGTAGTCTAATAACTATATAGTTTATACGTTACAACTAGTCTAATAACTATATAGTTTATACGTTACAACTAGTCTAATAACTATATAGTTTATACGTTACAACTAGTCTAATAACTATATAGTTTATACGTTACAACTAGTCTAATAACTATATAGTTTATACGTTACAACTAGTCTAATAACTATATAGTTTATACGTTACAACTAGTCTAATAACTATATAGTTTATACGTTACAAGTAGTCTAATAACTATATAGTTTATACGTTACAAGTAGTCTAATAACTATATAGTTTATACGTTACAAGTAGTCTAATAACTATATAGTTTATACGTTACAAGTAGTCTAATAACTATATAGTTTATACGTTACAACTAGTCTAATAACTATATAGTTTATACGTTACAACTAGTCTAATAACTATATAGTTTATACGTTACAAGTAGTCTAATAACTATATAGTTTATACGTTACAACTAGTCTAATAACTATATAGTTTATACGTTACAACTAGTCTAATAACTATATAGTTTATACGTTACAAGTAGTCTAATAACTATATAGTTTATACGTTACAACTAGTCTAATAACTATATAGTTTATACGTTACAACTAGTCTAATAACTATATAGTTTATACGTTACAAGTAGTCTAATAACTATATAGTTTATACGTTACAAGTAGTCTAATAACTATATAGTTTATACGTTACAACTAGTCTAATAACTATATAGTTTATACGTTACAACTAGTCTAATAACTATATAGTTTATACGTTACAAGTAGTCTAATAACTATATAGTTTATACGTTACAACTAGTCTAATAACTATATAGTTTATACGTTACAACTAGTCTAATAACTATATAGTTTATACGTTACAACTAGTCTAATAACTATATAGTTTATACGTTACAACTAGTCTAATAACTATATAGTTTATACGTTACAACTAGTCTAATAACTATATAGTTTATACGTTACAACTAGTCTAATAACTATATAGTTTATACGTTACAAGTAGTCTAATAACTATATAGTTTATACGTTACAACTAGTCTAATAACTATATAGTTTATACGTTACAAGTAGTCTAATAACTATATAGTTTATACGTTACAACTAGTCTAATAACTATATAGTTTATACGTTACAACTAGTCTAATAACTATATAGTTTATACGTTACAACTAGTCTAATAACTATATAGTTTATACGTTACAACTAGTCTAATAACTATATAGTTTATACGTTACAACTAGTCTAATAACTATATAGTTTATACGTTACAACTAGTCTAATAACTATATAGTTTATACGTTACAAGTAGTCTAATAACTATATAGTTTATACGTTACAACTAGTCTAATAACTATATAGTTTATACGTTACAAGTAGTCTAATAACTATATAGTTTATACGTTACAACTAGTCTAATAACTATATAGTTTATACGTTACAACTAGTCTAATAACTATATAGTTTATACGTTACAAGTAGTCTAATAACTATATAGTTTATACGTTACAACTAGTCTAATAACTATATAGTTTATACGTTACAACTAGTCTAATAACTATATAGTTTATACGTTACAACTAGTCTAATAACTATATAGTTTATACGTTACAACTAGTCTAATAAAAAAAAAAAAAAAAAAAAAAAAAAAAAAAAAAAAAAAAAAGAAAAAAAAAAAAAAAAAAAAAAAAAAAAAAAAAAAAAACAAAATATAGTTTATACGTTACAAGTAGTCTAATAACTATATAGTTTATACGTTACAACTAGTCTAATAACTATATAGTTTATACGTTACAACTAGTCTAATAACTATATAGTTTATACGTTACAACTAGTCTAATAACTATATAGTTTATACGTTACAAGTAGTCTAATAACTATATAGTTTATACGTTACAACTAGTCTAATAACTATATAGTTTATACGTTACAAGTAGTCTAATAACTATATAGTTTATACGTTACAAGTAGTCTAATAACTATATAGTTTATACGTTACAACTAGTCTAATAACTATATAGTTTATACGTTACAACTAGTCTAATAACTATATAGTTTATACGTTACAACTAGTCTAATAACTATATAGTTTATACGTTACAAGTAGTCTAATAACTATATAGTTTATACGTTACAAGTAGTCTAATAACTATATAGTTTATACGTTACAAGTAGTCTAATAACTATATAGTTTATACGTTACAACTAGTCTAATAACTATATAGTTTATACGTTACAACTAGTCTAATAACTATATAGTTTATACGTTACAACTAGTCTAATAACTATATAGTTTATACGTTACAACTAGTCTAATAACTATATAGTTTATACGTTACAACTAGTCTAATAACTATATAGTTTATACGTTACAACTAGTCTAATAACTATATAGTTTATACGTTACAACTAGTCTAATAACTATATAGTTTATACGTTACAACTAGTCTAATAACTATATAGTTTATACGTTACAAGTAGTCTAATAACTATATAGTTTATACGTTACAACTAGTCTAATAACTATATAGTTTATACGTTACAAGTAGTCTAATAACTATATAGTTTATACGTTACAAGTAGTCTAATAACTATATAGTTTATACGTTACAAGTAGTCTAATAACTATATAGTTTATACGTTACAAGTAGTCTAATAACTATATAGTTTATACGTTACAACTAGTCTAATAACTATATAGTTTATACGTTACAAGTAGTCTAATAACTATATAGTTTATACGTTACAAGTAGTCTAATAACTATATAGTTTATACGTTACAACTAGTCTAATAACTATATAGTTTATACGTTACAACTAGTCTAATAACTATATAGTTTATACGTTACAAGTAGTCTAATAACTATATAGTTTATACGTTACAAGTAGTCTAATAACTATATAGTTTATACGTTACAACTAGTCTAATAACTATATAGTTTATACGTTACAACTAGTCTAATAACTATATAGTTTATACGTTACAACTAGTCTAATAACTATATAGTTTATACGTTACAAGTAGTCTAATAACTATATAGTTTATACGTTACAACTAGTCTAATAACTATATAGTTTATACGTTACAAGTAGTCTAATAACTATATAGTTTATACGTTACAAGTAGTCTAATAACTATATAGTTTATACGTTACAACTAGTCTAATAACTATATAGTTTATACGTTACAAGTAGTCTAATAACTATATAGTTTATACGTTACAACTAGTCTAATAACTATATAGTTTATACGTTACAACTAGTCTAATAACTATATAGTTTATACGTTACAAGTAGTCTAATAACTATATAGTTTATACGTTACAACTAGTCTAATAACTATATAGTTTATACGTTACAACTAGTCTAATAACTATATAGTTTATACGTTACAACTAGTCTAATAACTATATAGTTTATACGTTACAACTAGTCTAATAACTATATAGTTTATACTAGGGATGCACCGATACCGATACCAGTATTCGGTATCGGTCCGATACTGTGCTCATGTACTCGTACTCGTACTCGTTAAACTACTCCGATACAACCGCACCGATACCACTTTGGCAACGCAACGTTAACCTTGTAATATTCTTAGCCAAGGAATATTGAAATAAAGAGATGAGACCGAGTTGTCGTTTATGGATGTTTAATAGAAACTGAGCATGGTACCGAGCATGGGCGTAGAATTTAGTGGGGACGCTGGGGACATGTCCCCACCAATTAACGGAGCACCCCCCCCATCAGAACGGCGAATTAACAGCGCACCCCCCTCAGAACCAATTAACAGCGCACCCCCCCCCCACCAGAACCGCGAATTAACAGCGCACCCCCCCCCATCAGAACCGCGAATTAACAGCGCACCCCCCCCCATCAGAACCGCGAATTAACAGCGCACCCCCCCCATCAGAACGGCGAATTAACAGCGCACCCCCCCATCAGAACGGCGAATTAACAGGCACCCCCCCATCAGAACCGCAAATTAACGGCACCCCCCCGCCCCCATCAGAACCACGAATTAACAGCGCACCCCCCCCATCAGAACCGCGAATTAACAGCACCCCCCCCCATCAGAACGCGCGAATTAACGGCACCCCATCAGAACGGCGAATTAACGGAGCCCCCCCCGAGACGCTGACTCTGAGCCCCGCGCCTCACGGGAGCGTCATCATTGCGCATCCTTGGCGCAATATCTGTGATGTCCACCAATGTCCTAAACAACAACACGTCCTTGGTACCGAGTATCCGACTGACGTATGTTGGATGGTTTAGGTTACATTTCATTGAAATGTGTGGCAGTGCCGTTATATTTGTTTAATTTGTTCACAGTCAGAAAGTGAGGAACATCTGATGAAAATTGAAAATAAAACATGTTTTCAAAGTCATTAGAACTGTAATGGTTTTATTAAGTACTCGGTATCGGTATTCGGTATCGGCAAGTACCCAAATGTAAGTACTTGTACTTGTACTCGGTCTGAAAAAAAGTGGTATCGGTGCATCCCTAGTTTATACGTTACAACTAGTCTAATAACTATATAATTTATACGTTACAACTAGTCTAATAACTATATAGTTTATACGTTACAACTAGTCTAATAACTATATAGTTTATACGTTACAAGTAGTCTAATAACTATATAGTTTATACGTTACAACTAGTCTAATAACTATATAGTTTATACGTTACAAGTAGTCTAATAACTATATAGTTTATACGTTACAAGTAGTCTAATAACTATATAGTTTATACGTTACAAGTAGTCTAATAACTATATAGTTTATACGTTACAACTAGTCTAATAACTATATAGTTTATACGTTACAAGTAGTCTAATAACTATATAGTTTATACGTTACAACTAGTCTAATAACTATATAGTTTATACGTTACAAGTAGTCTAATAACTATATAGTTTATACGTTACAACTAGTCTAATAACTATATAGTTTATACGTTACAAGTAGTCTAATAACTATATAGTTTATACGTTACAACTAGTCTAATAACTATATAGTTTATACGTTACAACTAGTCTAATAACTATATAGTTTATACGTTACAACTAGTCTAATAACTATATAGTTTATACGTTACAACTAGTCTAATAACTATATAGTTTATACGTTACAACTAGTCTAGGCCTCCATGGCGTCGCATGACCCCTCACTTCCCCGCCCCGCCACAACCCTAGTTTATTTATTTATTTTCTAGTTTTATTTATTTTAATTATTATTATTTTATTATTTAATTATCTAGTATTGTTATTTTTTTTATATTATTTATGTTATCATTTTATTTATTTTGGTTTATTTATTTATTTTTATTATTATTATTAATTTAATTTTTTTTTTTTTTATTTTATTGTTATTTTTTTTATTTTTTTATTTATTTATTATTATTTTAATTATTATATTTTATATATATATATATTTTTTTAATTTTTTCTCTTTCTTTTCATTTTTTATTTTTTTTTTTTTTGTCTTATTTTTTTATTTTATTTATTTTTTTATTTTTTTATTTTTTTATATTTTATTCATTTTTTATTATTTTTTTTATTTTTTATTATTTTTATTATTTTTTTTTATTTTTTTTATTTATTTTTTTTTTTTTTTTTTTATATTTTTATTATTAATTTTATATTATTTTTTATTATTTTTTATTATTTTAATTATTATTTATTATTTTATTTATTTTATTTTTATTATTTTTTTTTTTATTTTTATTTTATTATTATTATTATTATTATATTTTGTTTTATTATTTTATTATTTTATTATTTTATTATTTTTTATATATATTTTTTTATTTTTTTATTGTGTGTTTTTTTAATTTATTTTTTATCATTTTTTTTATTTATTATTTATTATGTGTTTTTTTTATTATGTGTGTATTTTTTATATTATTATGTTGTATTTATTTTTTATTATTTATTATGGTATCTTATTTTTTTATTTTTTATTTATTTTTAATTTTTAATTTTATTTTTATTTTATTTTTATTTTAATTTATTTTGTTTTATTTATTATTTTATTATTTTATATTATATTTTATTATATTGTTTAATTTATTTTTTATTATATTATATTATGTTTATATATTTTATAATTTTATTTTTTTTATATTTATATTTATTATATTTATATGTTATATTTATTATATTTTATATGTTATATTTATTATATTTTATATATGTTATATTTATTATATTTTATATGTTATATTTATTATATTTTATATATGTTATATTTATTATATTTTATATGTTATATTTATTATATTTTATATGTTATATTTATTATATTTTATATATGTTATATTTATTATATTTTATATGTTATATTTATTATATTTTATATATGTTATATTTATTATATTTTATATGTTATATTTATTATATTTTATATGTTATATTTATTATATATTTATTATATTTTGTATATTTATTTTATTTTATATTTATATTTATTTTTTTATATTATATTTATTATATTTTATATATGTTATATTTATTATATTTTATATGTTATATTTATTATATTTTATATGTTTATTTATTATATTTTATATTTTATATATTTTATATTGTTATATTTATTTTATTTTTTTTATATTTTGTCATATTTCTTATTTTTATATGCCTTTTATATATTTGTTTATTTTTACTTTTTTTTATTTATTTGATGGTTTATTATAATTATTTTTTTATATTTTATTTTTTTTTTTTTATTTTTTTTTAATATTTTATTTTTTTTTTTTTTGTATAATTTATTTTTATTTTTTTTATATTTTTTTATTCTTTTATATTTTTTTTATTTTAATATATCTATTCTTTTTTTATTATACTTTATTTATTATTATATTTATTTTTATTAAGATTAATATTTAATTTAATTTTATTTTTATTTTATTTTAATTTTATTTATATTATTTATTTTTATTTTTTTTAATTATTTTTTTATTTATTATTTTTTATTATATTATTTTTATTATTATATATTTATTTTTATTTTATATATTATTATTATTTTTTTATTTTTATTTTTTATTTTTTATTATATTATTATTTATTTTTTTTTTTTTATTATTTTATTATTATTATTTTTTATTATTTTTTATTTATATTATTTTTTTATATTTTTTTATTTTTTATAATTTTATATATTTTTTTATTTTTTTTTTAATTTTTTTATTTTTTACAATTTATATTTTTATATTATTTATGTTATTATGTTTTTCTTATTTATTTTTATTTTTTTTTTTTTATTATTATTTTATATTTTAATTCTTTATGTTTATTTTTTTTTTTTTTTATTTATATTTTTTATATTTATTTTTTTTTTTTTATTTATTATTTTTATTATTTTTTTTTTTTTTATTATTTTTTAATTATAATTGTTTTTTTTTTTTTTTCTTTTTTATATTTTTTATTATTTTTTTTTTTTAATATATGATTTATTTTTTTTATCTTATTATTATTATATATTTTTTATTTTATTATTTATATTTTTTTATTTTATTTTTTTTATTATTTTTTTTATTTATTATTTATTATATATTTTTTTTTTTTTATTTATTTATTATTATATTTATTTTATTATTTTATTATTTTATATTTTTATATTTTATATGTTATATTTATTATATTTTATATATGTTATATTTATTATATTTTATATGTTATATTTATTATTTTTTATTATTATATTTATTTATTTTTTTTTTTTTTATTATTTTATATTATATTTATTATATTTTATTTAATTTTTATTTTATTATTTTTATTATTATATTTTTTTATTTTTATTTATATATTATATATTTATTTTTTATTTTTATTATTTTTATTTTATTTATTTTATTTATTTTATTTATTTTCTTATATTTTTTTATTATTTCTATTAGTTTATACGTTACAAGTAGTCTAATAACTATATAGTTTATACGTTACAAGTAGTCTAATAACTATATAGTTTATACGTTACAACTAGTCTAATAACTATATAGTTTATACGTTACAAGTAGTCTAATAACTATATAGTTTATACGTTACAACTAGTCTAATAACTATATAGTTTATACGTTACAACTAGTCTAATAACTATATAGTTTATACGTTACAACTAGTCTAATAACTATATAGTTTATACGTTACAACTAGTCTAATAACTATATAGTTTATACGTTACAAGTAGTCTAATAACTATATAGTTTATACGTTACAACTAGTCTAATAACTATATAGTTTATACGTTACAACTAGTCTAATAACTATATAGTTTATACGTTACAACTAGTCTAATAACTATATAGTTTATACGTTACAACTAGTCTAATAACTATATAGTTTATACGTTACAAGTAGTCTAATAACTATATAGTTTATACGTTACAAGTAGTCTAATAACTATATAGTTTATACGTTACAAGTAGTCTAATAACTATATAGTTTATACGTTACAACTAGTCTAATAACTATATAGTTTATACGTTACAACTAGTCTAATAACTATATAGTTTACTATATAGTTTACTATATAGTTATATAATATACTATACTATATATTATAGACAGTACCTATATATTATAGACAGTCCCTATATATTATAGATAGTACCTATATATTATAGATAGTACCTATATATTATAGACAGTACCTATATATTATAGACAGTACCTATATATTATAGACAGTCCCTATATATTATAGACAGTCCCTCTATATTATAGACAGTACCTATATATTATAGATAGTACCTATATATTATAGACAGTACCTATATATTATAGACAGTACCTATATATTATAGACAGTACCTATATATTATAGACAGTACCTATATATTATAGACAGTACCTATATATTATAGATAGTACCTATATATTATAGATAGTACCTATATATTATAGACAGTACCTATATATTATAGACAGTACCTATATATTATAGACAGTACCTATATATTATAGACAGTCCCTATATATTATAGACAGTCCCTCTATATTATAGACAGTACCTATATATTATAGATAGTACCTATATATTATAGACAGTACCTATATATTATAGACAGTACCTATATATTATAGACAGTACCTATATATTATAGACAGTACCTATATATTATAGACAGTACCTATATATTATAGACAGTACCTATATATTATAGATAGTACCTATATATTATAGACAGTACCTATATATTATAGATAGTACCTCTATATTATAGATAGTACCTGTATATTATAGACAGTACCTATATATTATAGACAGTCCCTATATATTATAGACAGTACCTATATATTATAGACAGTCCCTATATATTATAGACAGTACCTATATATTATAGATAGTACCTATATATTATAGATAGTACCTATATATTATAGACAGTACCTATATATTATAGACAGTACCTATATATTATAGATAGTACCTATATATTATAGACAGTACCTATATATTATAGATAGTACCTATATATTTATAGATAGTACCTATATACTAGAAAAATTCCAGGGAAATTTTAAGGGTGCCTGCTAAGCAAGCAATAACACACACACACACACACACACACACACACACACAGATGTGTAGGAGAGGAGTAGAGAGATACACGTATGTACTTTGAAGTAATGTTTCATGAGCAATACCTAAAAATAAAATTGTACTTTTGTATTAGCAAGGTCATTACTAGGTGTTGATCTTAAATCAACAATTAGGTCTACATACACAAAGCACACACACAGCATAAACACAACATAAAATACATAGGCCTGTACTCAAAAACACACACACACACACACACAGTATACAGACAAAAAAATAGATTGTGTGTTATATGAAATGACGGCCACACCCCTTCTCACACGTGTGTGGGGGCGTGGCTATGGCGTCACCTCCATAGCCACGCCCCTTCTGTGTGCGCGACCAGGGGGCGTGGCTATGGCGTCACCGCCATTGGCACGACGAGGGGGCGTGGCTATGGCGGGGGCCTATACTGAAAAACACACACACACACACACAGCATAAACGCCCCCTAAACACACGTGTGTGTGTGTCTCTGTGTTTGGCGAGGGGGCGTGGCCCCTTCTGTATGAGCGACGAGGGGGCGTGGCTATGGCGTCACCGCCATTGACACCATTTTGATTGGCGCCATTTTGGCGTCTATAAATATTACACCACCACACGCCATTACGCCAAACACAGACGCCATTTTGACACCATTTTGATTGGCACCATTTTGGCACAACATAAAACACAACATAAAATACATAGGCCTATACTCAAAAACACACACACACACACACAGCATAAACGCCCCCTAAACACACGTGTGTCTCTCTGTGTTTGGCGAGGGGGCGTGGCTACGGCATCACCGCCATAGCCACGCCCCTTCTGTGTGCGCGACGAGGGGGCGTGGCTTTGGCGTCACCGCCATTGGCGCGACGAGGGGTGTGTGTGTGTGTGCGTGTCCACACAACAAGCGGGACAAAAACTGCTTAGTCATTGTTGTCATGTAATTTGATGAGCTGATTCGGTAGGGGCACCTGTCATTTCGAGGCTCATAAATCAAAAAGTATAAGTCCCTTTGTTTCCATAGTTACATATATGTGACCGTCACGAGTGTAGCTACATTTTGATGTATAGATTACGTATGTGGAGTTAATATTGTGGGCGGGATGGCAGTTTTAAAAATAGATTGTGGGTTTTTTTTTTCGTCTGCTCCACGCTCTAACGTGACGTCACCCGCTCTAACCCGGCGCAATACACACCCATGTTAAACTGTCTGAGGAGCTGAAAAATCAATTAAGTCTGAACTGTAATTGTGTCAAAAGTATGAATGTTATGAAAATTGTGAAATCATGTGTGAATTCATCCAAGTTTCCTGAACGTTTTAATGTTTGAATGGAGTTTCTACCTGAATGTATGACTGAATGGGAAGAGGTTGAATATGAGTGGTTTTTGGACACATTTTGAACACTCACCCCCATTCATTTCAATGGGGCAAAAATGCTGTTAAATGTTGAATATTTCGGAAAGTAATAATGGTATGTACAAACAAATTAGTAGCACTCGATTCCCGGTCAAGGCGCACGTTTTGATGTATTTTTTGCGTGTGTGCTGGCAACGCTGCGAGACTAGTTCCGCGCCGAAATAATGGCGGAAGAATAAATAAATAAAGATAAGTATGATGGAGAGTAATAGTGTGCTTTGCATTGCAAAGGCACCCTAAGACTATACCTATATATTTAGACGTCCCTATTATTTATAGACAGTACCTATATATTATAGATAGTACCTATATATTATAGACAGTACCTATATATTATAGACAGTACCTATATATTATAGATAGTCCCTATATATTATAGACAGTACCTATATATTATAGATAGTACCTATATATTATAGATAGTACCTATATATTATAGACAGTACCTATATATTACAGATAGGACCTATATATTATAGACAGTACCTATATATTATAGACAGTCCCTATATATTATAGATAGTACCTATATATTATAGACAGTCCCTATATATTATAGACAGTACCTATATATTATAGATAGTCCCTATATATTATAGACAGTACCTATATATTATAGATAGTACCTATATATTATAGATAGTACCTATATATTATAGACAGTACCTATATATTACAGATAGGACCTATATATTATAGACAGTACCTATATATTATAGACAGTCCCTCTATATTATAGATAGTACCTATATATTATAGATAGTCCCTATATATTATAGACAGTACCTATATATTATAGATAGTACCTATATATTATAGATAGTACCTATATATTATAGACAGTACCTATATATTACAGATAGGACCTATATATTATAGACAGTACCTATATATTATAGACAGTACCTATATATTATAGATAGTACCTATATATTATAGATAGTACCTATATATTATAGACAGTACCTATATATTACAGATAGGACCTATATATTATAGACAGTACCTATATATTATAGACAGTACCTATATATTATAGATAGTACCTATATATTATAGACAGTACCTATATATTATAGACAGTACCTATATATTATAGATAGTACCTATATATTATAGATAGTACCTATATATTATAGACAGTACCTATATATTACAGATAGGACCTATATATTATAGACAGTACCTATATATTATAGATAGTACCTATATATTATAGATAGTACCTATATATTATAGACAGTACCTATATATTATAGATAGTACCTATATATTATAGACAGTACCTATATATTACAGATAGGACCTATATATTATAGAAGTCACCTATAATTACAGGATAGTACCCTATATATTATAGATATTACCTATATATTATACGACAGTACCTATATATTATAGACAGCCCTATATATCTATAGACAGTCCCTATATATTATAGACAGTACCTATATATCTATAGATAGTCCCTATATATTACTGACAGTACCTAATATTTATAGCACGAGTCCCTATAATATTATAGACCAGTCCCTATATATTATTAGGACAGCTACCTATATATTATAGGACAGTCCCTATATTATAGACAGTACCTATATATTATAAGCATAGTACCTCATATATTATAACAGTACCTATATATTACAGATAGGACCTATATATTATAGACAGTACCTATATATTTTAGATAGTACCTATATATTATAGATAGTACCTATATATTATAGACAGTACCTATATATTATAGACAGTAGTAGTAGCCTCTCTACTTACTGCTAGCAGGAGTTGGGCCTGGATGTACTCGTCCACATCATGGAGACCGGTCACTATAGCAACACACAGTGATGTGATGTTGAGGCAGTGCATGTTATGTGATGGAGGATGTGATGAGGCTGTGCATGTTATGTGATGAGGCAGTGCATGTTATGTGATGAGGCAGTGCATGTTATGTGATGGAGGATGTGATGAGGCAGTGCATGTTATCTTGTGGAGGATGTGATGTTGAGGCAGTGCATGTTATGTGATGAGGCAGTGCATGTTATCCTGTGGAGGATGTGATGAGGCAGTGCATGTAATGTGATGAGGCAGTGCATGTTATGTGATGGAGGATGTGATGAGGCAGTGCATGTTATCTTGTGGAGGATGTGATGTTGAGGCAGTGCATGTTATGTGATGAGGTAGTGCATGTTATCCTGTGGAGGATGTGATGAGGCAGTGCATGTAATGTGATGAGGCAGTGCATGTTATCTTGTGGAGGATGTGATGAGGCAGTGCATGTTATGTGATGAGGCAGTGCATGTTATGTGATGAGGTAGTGCATGTCGTGATGGAGGGTGTGGTGAGGCAGTGCATGTCATGTGATGGAGGGTGTGGTGAGGCAGTGCATGTCATGTGATGGAGGGTGTGGTCATCTCCTACCATCAGGTGCTCCATCACAGACCACCAGGTCGGCCGGACGGCCTGCAAAGTGACGGACGATCTCCTGAGCCGTGGACACCTGAAGAGTAAGGTGAGATAGAGCAGAGTCAGGTGAGATAGAGCAGAGTATGGTGAGATAGAGCAGAGTCAGGTGAGATAGAGCAGAGTCAGGTGAGATAGAGCAGAGTATGGTGAGATAGAGCAGAATAAGGTGAGATAGAGCAGAGTAGATGAGGGTTGGAGAGGGAGGCCTCCTCACCTTGGTGATGTCTCCCTGGATCTGTGTGACTCCTGGGAGCGGCGCCATGGCCTGCAGATCTACAGCCACAATCTTCACCTTCTCCTTCCTCTCCTCTGGATTGTCCAGCTTCTCTTCATTGTCCTCGCTGCTGTTGGTTAACAGAAGAGCAGGGAACAGGGTTCAGGTTCAATTTCATGTATAACCCTTCATCACAACACAGAAGGGCTTTACAGGCCAGAATATTATGGGCCAAAAGTGATTTATGACACCACCCTATCCCTAGCCACCCTAAGGACAAGAAACGACTCCCTTAATTACCCTTAATTCACCTTAATTAACAAGGAAGAGGAGCTCAGAGTGGGGATCCCTCCTTCCAGGGATGGTTCGGAGTGCAGGTTTAACCCAGGGTTAAACCTGAAGTCCATCCATCCATCCGCTTATCCGGGGCCGGGTCACGGTGGCAGCCGGCTAAGCAGGGCCCCCCAGGCTTCCTTCTCCCCAGCAACACTCTCTAGTTCCTCCTGGGGGATCCCGAGGCGTTCCCAGGCCAGACGAGATATGTAATCCCTCCAGCGGGTTCTGGGTCTGCCCCGGGGTCTCCTCCCAGTTGGACGTGCCCGGAAAACCTCCAAAGGGAGGCGCCCGGGGGGCATCCTAATCAGATGCCCGAACCACCTCAGCTGACTCCTTTCGATGCGGAGGAGCAGCGGCTCTACTCCGAGCTCCCTCCGGATGTCTGAGCACCTCACCCTATCTCTAAGGCTGAGCCCAGCCACCCTGCGGAGGAAACTCATTTCGGCCGCTTGTATCCGCGATCTCATTCTTTCGGTCGCTACCCAAAGCTCGTGACCATAGGTGAGGGTTGGAAACGTAGATGGACCAGTAACTCGAGAGCTTCGCCTTCCGGCTCAGCTCCCTCTTCACCACAACGGACCGGTACAGCGCCCGCATCACTGCAGACGCTGCACCAATCCGTCTGTCCATCTCCCGCTCCATTTTGCCCTCACTCGTGAACAACCTCTCTAACCCAGGGTTAAACCTGAAGTGACCTCTCTAACCCAGGGTTAAACCTGAAGTGACCTCTCTAACCCAGGGTTAAACCTGAAGTTAACTCTCTAACCCAGGGTTAAACTTGAAATGGGGTTAGACCTTAGAGCATGGGTTAAAGACAGACCTGAGTTTACGGCTGAGGACTTGACTCCAGCTCCCCGGAGCAGCACACAGATCCACGACCCTCCGAACGCCTGGAGAACACAAAAACTAGTACCAGCAGTACTAACTAGTAGTAGAGTAACAACACAGACCCACAACCCTCGGAACACAATTACTAGTAGTACTAACTAGTAGTAGAGTAATAATACAGATACACAACCCTCCAAACGCCTGGAGAACACAATAACTAGTTGGCTAGTATTACTGGCTAGGGATACTGACTACAATTAGCAGTACTAACTTGTCATACTAAGTATATTCGTATGTAGTAGTGATCAAACTAGCAATATAGTGTTACTATAGTATGGTGGTATTGTAAGTGATGGTATTGACCAGTGAACAGGTTGAACTCCTGGTCCAGCTGCAGTAGTTTGAAGGCACTGCGAGCTCTCCAGCCCTCCTCCTTGGCCAGCCGGTAGTAGATGTCTCGCTTGTCTTTAGACGAGCGACCCATCGCACACTGAGGTCAGGAGGTCAAACTATACGTTGGAAACAATCAATTGTACAGAATATTAATATCTTTACAACACAAAGTAGCAACTTCATACTCTTAGTATGAAGTATATACCTTAGACTACAGGTAATACTATATACTACAGGGATATACTATATCCCTGTCGTATAGTATGTACCTTATACTACAGGGATATAGTATAGTATAGTATATACCTGTAGTATAAGGTATATACTATATTAATACGACAGTATTAATATAGTATTACTATATTTATACTGTAGTACTAATACAATATTACTATAGTATTAGTATATTAATACTGTCGTATTACTATAGTATTAATATAGTATTACTATATTTATACTGTAGTATTAATATAATATTACTATAGTATTAGTATATTAATACTGTAGTATTACTATAGTATTAATATAGTATTGCTATATTAATACTGTAGTATTAATATAGTATTATTATATTAATACTGTAGTATTATTATTATGGTATTACGATAGTATTATTATATTAATACTGTAGTATTATCATAGTATTACGATATTAATACTGTAGTATTAATGTAGTATTACTATAGTATTATTATATTTATACTGTAGTATTACTATAGTATTATACTGTAGTGTTATCTTATAGTATTACTATAGTATTATTATATTTATACTGTAGTATTACTATACTATTACTATAGTATTATTATATTTATACTGTAGTATTACTATAGTATTATACTGTAGTGTTATCTTATAGTATTACTATAGTATTATTATATTTATACTGTAGTATTACTATACTATTACTATAGTATTATTATATTTATACTGTAGTATTACTATAGTATTATACTGTAGTGTTATCTTATAGTATTACTATAGTATTATATTTATACTGTAGTATTACTATACTATTACTATAGTATTATTATATTTATACTGTAGTATTACTATAGTATTATACTGTAGTGTTATCTTATAGTATTACTATAGTATTATTATATTTATACTGTAGTATTACTATACTATTACTATAGTATTATTATATTTATTACTATAGTATTACTATAGTATTATTATATATATATACTGTAGTATTACTATACTATTATTATATTTATACTGTAGTATTACTATAGTATTATTGTATTTATACTGTAGTATTACTATAGTATTATTATATTTATACTGTAGTATTACTATAGTATTATTATATATATACTGTAGTATTACTATAGTATTATTGTATTTATACTGTAGTATTACTATACTATTATTATATTTATACTGTAGTATTACTATAGTATTACTATACTATTATTATATTTATACTGTAGTATTACTATAGTATTATTATATTTATACTGTAGTATTACTATAGTATTATTATATTTATACTGTAGTATTACTATACTATTATTATATTTATACTGTAGTATTACTATAGTATTATTGTATTTATACTGTAGTATTACTATACTATTATTATATTTATACTGTAGTATTACTATAGTATTATTATATATATACTGTAGTATTACTATACTATTATTATATTTATACTGTAGTATTACTATAGTATTATATATATACTGTAGTATTACTATAGTATTATTATATTTATACTCACAGTTGTAAAGCGCTGCAGGAGAAACCACGTGGTTTCTGTTGACGTCTGAAGTGTTTCTTGTGCTTCCGCTTCCGGGTCTACTATTACTATGCTACTATACTACTACTACTACTATACTACTACTACTACACTACTATACTACTACTACCACTGCTATACTACTACTACCACCACCACCACCTCCTCCTCCTCCTCCTCCTCTTCTTCTTCTTCTTCTTCTTCTTCTTCGCTCAGTGCTGCCCCTCACAGGTGTGGAGGTCAGGGTCAGGGTCAGAGTTCTTCTATTAAATAAACTAAATCAATATATTTTATTATCAATGTTGCCAATGCAAAAATGAAATACATATAAATAAATACAAATAAGAAAAACAGAACCATAAGACCAGTTACCCTAACTGTCTAACCCTGAACTCTTCACTGTCAGTGTCTGTCTTAGCATTATTAATAGTACTGACCATTATTAATAGTACTGACCATTATTAATAACCCTAACCCTCTAACCCTCTAACCCCTCCCCATAACCCTGACCCTCTAAGCACCTCTAACCCTCTACCCTCTACCCTCGACCCACCCTTGACCTTTAGTCATGCTGGTGTTGTTGGCTTGACCTCGATATGTACCACTTGTCCTGAGCTATTTATAGTGACTGCTATTCTGAATCCCTGGACGTCCTCCGCTGAACTCACTGCTCATGTTTCACTACACAGTCAAAAGGCACAGCGGTCACTGAGTGTGGCAGTGGACAGCAGGACTGGAGCAGGCGTGGGCATATGGAGGACAGTGGGGAGAGGTTAACAGTAGTGGTGGGAGACACTACTTTCTCAGCAGAGAAGAGCCTTCTGGTTCACAATTGTGGCTATTTTCAAGCCATGTTCCGCTCTGGGATGAAAGAGAGCAGACAAAACAAAGTCCACCTCAGGAACCTGTGTGCTCGCAGCTTCTTGCTTGCCATGTGTGTGT
Source organism: Coryphaenoides rupestris (assembly GCA_002895965.2). Lineage (NCBI taxonomy): Eukaryota > Metazoa > Chordata > Actinopteri > Gadiformes > Macrouridae > Coryphaenoides > Coryphaenoides rupestris. Next base: position 80,115 of record PIJE02001755.1, read on the forward strand.
TCCGAGGCGAGAGACCCCTCACCTTGGACGCAGACCACATCCAGGAGACCGTCGAGTGTGCAGCTTTTCTACAGGCGGCTTCTCTGACCAAACATCTCATTGACCTGCTGGATTCCCACAACTGCCTGCTCATGTTCCACAGCGCCGCCATCTTCGGCCTGCCGGACCTTTCCCACACTGCCGCACTCTTCATCCGTGACATGTATCATGAGCTGGAGACCGAGGTCAGTGAAACTTTACCACCGGAGCTGGTCTCTCAGGTGCAGTCCCTGTCTCCCAGTGTCCTGGTAGCAGTGGGTGCCCACGCCCCCTGTACAGCTGGAGACACCGGCCACACAGCCTCCAGAACACTCTGTTACCTGGACGAGAAGGAGGACATCTGGAAGGTGTTGACTGACCTGCCACTCCAAGCCAGCACCTCCATGGCCGGCGTGACCGTTTTTAGACAACAAGCTTTACATTGTCGGAGGGGTGCAGGGGATCCGAAAGCAGCCTATGGATGTGTGCTTCTGCTACAGCGTTGAAGACAATGTGTGGAGTACCATTGCTTGTCCAACACAGCTGAGGTATAATTTCCCCCTGATTGGTCTGGACGGCCGACTCCTCGCAATCGGAGGAGAGTGCCAGGCCACCTCCATGTCATCTGTAGAAACGTTCCACGTAAGACCTGGAAAATGGACGTTCTCTGCCCATCTGCCAAGACCAGCGGCAGGAGCAGCCTGTGCCAAGACTCTGGGCCGGGTGTTTGTGTGTCTGTGGAAGCCGATGGAGACCACGGAGATCTACGAGTACTTGTCAGGGAGGGAGGAGTGGTCGCTGGTCGCCACGCTGATCCGCCAGCAGAGCTATGGCCACTGTCTGGTGGGCCACCGGGAGTGCCTGTACGTGGTGCGGAACGGCCCGTCGGACGACTTCCTCCGCTGCCTGCTGGACTGCTACAGCCTCAGAACGGGCCAGTGGAGTGCCTTGCCTGGCCACTTCCCGAACAGCAAGGGCTCCCTGTTCACCTCTGTGGTGAGAGGGGACTCTGTACTGACACTCAGCAGGAGTGGGACCCAGGAGTACCAGGTCGAGGGGTCCAGCTGGAGGCCCAGAGGTCACAAAAAAGGGTTTCCCAGGAGCGGCTCGCTATGGACCTTTCTGCTCCGGTTGCCGAATTCTCCATAGAAACAGCTTGACCTCAGTGGAGGCGGCCTCTGGTCGAGGCTCCTCACTATGATATATGAGACATTATTATAATATCATGGGTCATAACCAGTCCAGTTATATACACTAATATGTATAAAGTATACAGGGTTAGGGTCATGTAGGGGTAGTAGGTTTAGTAGGGTCAGTATACTCAGGGTTAGTAGGGTTAGTATACTCAGGGTTAGTATACTCAAGGTTAGTCGGGTTAGTATACTCAGGGTTAGTAGGGATAGTATACTCAAGGTTAGTCGGGTTAGTATACTCAGGGTTAGTAGGGTTAGTAGAGTCAGTATACTCAGGGTTAGTAGGGTTAGTGGAGTCAGTATACTCAGGGTTAGTCGGGGTAGTAGATTCAGTATACTCAGGGTTAGTAGATTCAGTATACTCAGGGTTCGTTGGGTTAGTAGATTCAGTATACTCAGGGTTAGTATACACAGGGTTAGTAGATTCAGTATACTCAGGGTTAGTATACACAGGGTTAGTAGGGATAGTCGGGTTAGTAATAAGACCGGTTTGTATCATGTATATAAAGTATAAAAACTATAAACTATAAATATTAATTTCTTGAAAAAATTTAATAATTGACAATTAAATAAAGATTGTCCCTCCACTAAAAGTGTCTTTAGGCCGACGGCAGGAAGGTAGCACGCCAGCGGTGGATAATCCAGTTTGTAGTCATAGTAGTTGTAATAATAATAGTAGTAATAATATTAATAGTAATAATGATAATATTAATAGTAGTAGTTAATAAAAGCAGCTGTAGACGTTAACTGGGAGATGCAGCTATAAAGTTCTATCTTATCTTATCTTAAGTATGTTTAGGTTCTAAAGGGTCCATACCTAGGATAAGTATGTTTAGGTTCTAAAGGGTCCATACCTAGGTTAAGTATGTTTAGGTTCTAAAGGGTCCATACCTAGGATAAGTATGTTTAGGTTCTAAAGGGTCCATACCTAGGATAAGTATGTTTAGGTTCTAAAGGGTCCATACCTAGGTTAAGTATGTTTAGGTTCTAAAGGGTCCATACCTAGGTTAAGTATGTTTAGGTTCTAAAGGGTCCATACCTAAGTTAAGTATGTTTAGGTTCTACAGGGTCCATACCTAGGATACGTATGTTTAGGTTCTAAAGGGTCCATACCTAGTTTAAGTATGTTTAGGTTCTAAAGGGTCCATACCTAGGTTAAGTATGTTTAGGTTCTAAAGGGTCCATACCTAGTTTAAGTATGTTTAGGTTCTAAAGGGTCCATACCTAGGATAAGTATGTTTAGGTTCTAAAGGGTCCATACCTAGTTTAAGTATGTTTAGGTTCTAAAGGGTCCATACCTAGGTTAAGTATGTTTAGGTTCTAAAGGGTCCATACCTAGTTTAAGTATGTTTAGGTTCTAAAGGGTCCATACCTAGGATAAGTATGTTTAGGTTCTAAAGGGTCCATACCTAGTTTAAGTATGTTTAGGTTCTAAAGGGTCCATACCTAGTTTAAGTATGTTTAGGTTCTAAAGGGTCCATACCTAGTTTAAGTATGTTTAGGTTCTAAAGGGTCCATACCTAGTTTAAGTATGTTTAGGTTCTAAAGGGTCCATACCTAGGTTAAGTATGTTTAGGTTCTAAAGGATCCGTACCTAGTTTAAGTATGTTTAGGTTCTAAAGGGTCCATACCTAGGATAAGTATGTTTAGGTTCTAAAGGGTCCATACCTAGGTTAAGTATGTTTAGGTTCTAAAGGGTCCATACCTAGGATAAGTATGTTTAGGTTCTAAATGGTCCATACCTAGGTTAAGTATGTTTAGGTTGTAAAGGGTCCATACCTAGGTTAAGTATGTTTAGGTTCTAAAGGGTCCATACCTAGGATAAGTATGTTTAGGTTCTAAAGGGTCCATACCTAGGTTAAGTATGTTTAGGTTCTAAAGGGTCCATACCTAGGTTAACAGTTGCGGACGGGGATCACTTTTGGGTGGGGAGTCACTTTTGGGCATCATTGTTCCCCAAATGTCCAAGCTCTTCCGTCTCTGGGACTCCTTCTGAGTATTACTGTTCTATCTCTATTCTATATCACTATTTCATGCACAATCCAAGATTAAGTTTCATCGCTGTGGTAAAGATGCTGTCTGTTTGTTGCTTCTTTAATAGCTTGTTTTGCGGGTTTACTGTAGTGAAGCACAGGAGAAACCTGAAATGTTTTGAGTCCAAGCCCTTTGGAGACTGGACGTATTTATTGAAATAAAAGTATGGAATCAAAAAGAGAAGAAAAGAAAAGAGAGAAGAGGTGGTTGTCTCCTCTTGGTGGAGCAGGTGTTCCTTCCTTGGTCTTCACATCGCAATGATGGTTCTGATGTTCTATGGTTCTTCCACCCCCCTCCTTCCACCAGGGAGATCCTGCAGGGATCTGCTAGGAGAGGGAGATCCTGCAGAGATCTGTAAGGAGAGGGAGATCCTGCAGGGATCTGCTAGGAGAGGGAGATCCTGCAGGGATCTGTAAGGAGAGGGAGATCCTGCAGGGATCTGTAGGGAGAGGGAGATCCTGCAGGGATCTGCTAGGAAAGGGTGATCCTGCAGCAATCTGCTAGGAGAGGGAGCTCCTGCAGAGATCTGTATGGAGAGGGAGATCCTGCAGGGATCTGCTAGGAGAGGGAGATCCTGCAGGGATCTGTAAGGAGAGGGAGATCCTGCAGGGATCTGTAGGGAGAGGGAGATCCTGCAGGGATCTGCACATCGCTCTGGCTGCAGATGAGAGGACCCTGATGGCCATGTGAGGCTCAGAGCTGAAGAACCGCTCCTCACTAAACGATGACCTCATCCTTGGCATAGTTTCATCACCATACATACATTTGGACCATGCAAGACACTTTTTACTGAAACATATGTATACAAATAATAAAACAAAAACATGTATAAAAAGAGATTATAATATTGTTAGAAAAAAATATTAGATATTAATTTAAAGAGTAATTTCTTTTTTTAATGAAAGTTAAATGATAAGAATATCATAGTAAAAAAAATTAAATCATACAAAACTTGTTCGTAGGCACATCCATGAAAACATTTTATATATATATATCTATATCTATATATCTATATATATACTGTATATATATATATATACAGTATATATAGCATCTCTCTAGGTTAGAGATACACTGTATATATATAGCATTATAAACATTAGTCAGACCCTACACCCCAGCCCGAGCACTCCACTCTACAACTTCCGCTAGACAACTGGTACCACCATCACTAAGAGACTGGTACCACCATCACTAAGAGACTGGTACCACCTTCGATAAGAGACTGGTACCACCTTCACTAAGAGACTGGTACCACCATCACTAAGAGACTGGTACCACCTTCGCTAAGAGACTGGTACCACCATCACTAAGAGACTGGTACCACCTTCGATAAGAGACTGGTACCTGTTCAGAGTTCACCTGGACTCTACATAACCCCCCTCCTTAAGAAGAGACTCAAGACCCACCTGTTCAGAGTTCACCTGGACTCTACATAACCCCCCTCCTTAACAAGAGACTCAAGACCCACCTGTTCAGAGTTCACCTGGACTCTACATAACCCCCCTCCTTAACAAGAGACTCAAGACCCACCTGTTCAGAGTTCACCTGGACTCTACATAACCCCCCTCCTTAACAAGAGACTCAAGACGCACCTGTTCAGAGTTCACCTGGACTCTACATAACCCCCCTCCTTAACAAGAGACTCAAGACCCACCTGTTCAGAGTTCACCTGGACTCTACATAACCCCCCTCCTTAACAAGAGACTCAAGACCCACCTGTTCAGAGTTCACCTGGACTCTGCATAACCCCCCTCCTTAACAAGAGACTCAAGACCCACCTGTTCAGAGTTCACCTGGACTCTACATAACCCCCCTCCTTAACAAGAGACTCAAGACCCACCTGTTCAGAGTTCACCTGGACTCTACATAACCCCCCTCCTTAACAAGAGACTCAAGACCCACCTGTTCAGAGTTCACCTGGACTCTGCATAAACACCCACCCTCCTGCCTTCCACTGTGAATCCCTAGCACTAACTTGTGTGTTTGTATGTCTTGGTATTTATTAATAGCACTTAGCATTGCTTGGCATGTTGTATGTTCTTAGATGTTGGTAATACGCTCAGAATTGCACGTCTGCGCTTATCCCAACTACTTATGCAGGCAACTTAGCAATTACAAAACTCTAAACTCTATTTGTCTCGTAACTATGAATGCTCTAAACCTGTTCTATTCTTATCTTTATGTACCACAGTGATATATTGCTGTCTCCTTCAACAATTGTACTCTTTGTAAGTTCCTTTGGATAAAAGCGTCTGACAAATGCCCTGAAACATAAATGTAAAATGTAATGTTAGGGTTAGGTCTACATAGGGTTAAAGTTTGGGTTCGGTGTGCCTAGGGTTAAGGTTGGGATTGGGTTCAGTTAGGGTTAGGTCTGCCTCGTGTTGGGGTTTGGGTTAGGTGTGCCTAGGGTTAAGGTTGGGGTTAGGTTAGGGTTAGGTGTGCCTAGGGTTAGGGTTCGTGTTAGGTTAGGGTTAATGTGCACATTATTACTGTTGTCGCTATACTGTGCACATTTGTGGTGCGCACACATGCTAAACTGCTGTCTTGGAGCATAGCATTTCAGCATAGTAGTGTGGTATTGGAGAATAGTCATGGTATTCAAAAGTAGTGGTGGTATTTGAGGGCGGCAGTAGCTCAGGAGGTAAGAGCGGTAGTCTAGAAGCTGGAAGATTGCTGGTTCGAAACCTGAGGTGTTGGTTGTTGCCACTGCCTTTGCTATATGAATGGGTGAAATTGAGGCAAAGCGCTATATAAATGCAATCCATTTACCATTTGAGCATGGTATTTGAGAGTAGTCGTGGTATTTGAGAGTAGGTGTGTTACTGCTGGTTCCTCAGCTGGATGTGCATGCGGTAGGGTTTGGGAGTCAGGGTGACTCCAAACATGGGGATGTAGTCTGGTTCCCCAGCATCCTCTGGCCAGGAGAACTTGAACCTCCTGAGCAACGTGACGAGAATCAGGAAGAGCTCCATGCGGGCCAGGCCCTCCCCCAGACACATCCTGGGACCTGCACATCAACAGATCTTTAGCGAGTCTTTATAGACTAATACTGATGATATGCAAAAACTGTATTAAGTCTGAAGCAACTTGTTATAATACTGATACTAATTCAAGCTGGACACAGCCTTGTATGTTCCAGCTATAGCAGTAGGCCATGTGTAGGTAATGTTTCAGTTACAGCAGTAGGCAGTGTATAGTAATGCATGTGGCTCCTGATGACCTACCTATGGAGAAGGGCATGAATGCCTCTGGCTTCACAAACTCCCCCTGCTCATTGAGGAAGTTGTCAGGGTTAAACTCTGCAGGGAACTTCCACTGGCTGGTCTCATTCAGCACGGAGGTCAGGTTGGGGATGACCAGGGTTCCCTGGAGAACACAGTCAGGTTAGGGAGGACCAGGGTTCCCTGGAGAACAGAGTCAGGTTAAGGATGACCAGGGTTCCCTGGAGAACACAGTCAGGATAGGGATGACCAGGGTTCCCTGGAGAACACAGTCAGGTTAGAGAGGACCAGGTTTCCCTGGAGAACACGGACCAGGGTTCCCTGGAGAACATAGTGCGGAACACACAGACTCACTGCAACTATAAATAATGCTTTAAGGGTACCTTAGCAAGGTTAGGTGTTGGCTTAGAAATATAGCTAGGGTTAGGTGTTGGCTTAGAAGTATAGCTAGGGTAGGGGTACCTTGGGTATGGAGTACCCCAAGAGCTCTGTGTCTTTTGTGGTGCAGTGGAAGACGCTGAGAGGAACCGTGTTGGCTACCCTCTGGATCTCATGGATCACAGCCTGGAAACATAAACACACATGATTAGACCTAACCATAACCTCTGGTCCAGAAGTTGGCCAAGGCTATAGCCAGGACAGCACAGTTCCTGCACCGGAAACCAACCATTGGGAGGAGGGGAGCCATGCAGGGTTTCCTGTTTTGTTATGGAGACATTTGTCAGAGATTTACTCATTTGAGAGTTAGTAATTTAACAAATGTAGTTCTACTGTGGCCTGTCTATCACACGTATTTGATTTTAAACCAGACACGTTGTCTGAGGACGTTGGGTCTGGCGAGGATGTTTTAGTTGTCGTCCCACCGGCTACAAGTGGTTTAGTTTAGTTTATCAGTGTTGACTGTGTATGTGTTCATTGCTGGTCAAGGAAGATACTGACAATGGCAAGACAATGCACATTTTTTTGTTTAATATTTAATAAATATAGAAGAATAAGTACAATTATGGCAAGGGCATACAAGCTGCATATGAATGAACTAACAGTGAGATCGTTAATGCCAACATTGTCGTTTATGTGCAGCCGTCACTAGCAACCTACATGCTCAAAACCTACATGCTTAAAAAGTTTGTTTTTACGGTTTTATGGAAAGTTATGTGCAGGGATTTTCTTTTACATTTTAATGCTAGGTCTCCCCTCCGACACTATTTAGCAACGGCACACTTATTTAAAGAAATACAAACAAGACAGAGAGTGTTGTTCCCTGTCCCAGAATGATCAAGGGTTCAGTGAGACCATTCTCCCATGCTGTGGAGATGGGTCTGGCCGTCTAGGCCTAGCCCTAACTCGAACAAATTCTCACGTTAAACCCAACCCTAATGAAACCAAACTCTAACTAACCCTACCTAATCCAAACACTAACCCTAACTAACCCTAATCCAGATTCTCTGATGGTATTGTTATATTAAATTAGACAGGCGAGTGATTGATTATGTATTTTTAGTAATTTACTACGAGTCCTCTGCACCTGCATGTAATGCATCTGATGTCTGTCATCGAAACAGGCGTGCTCCTTCCCATCCAGTTCACGATCGATCTCTTTTTGACAACGTTCTGTGAAACACAAAAAACAAAACCCATGTTATAGGAGAGCTTACCAGCTTGAGAGTTTACCACTAGTCACTAGAGAGCTTACCACTAGTCACTAGAGAGCTTACCACTAGTCATTAGAGAGCTTACCACTAGTCACTTGAGAGTTTACCACTAGTCACTAGAGAGCTTACCACTGGTCACTAGAGAGCTTACCACTAGAGAGCTTACCACTAGTCACTAGAGAGCTTACCACTGGTCACTAGAGAGCTTACCACTAGAGAGCTTACCACTAGTCACTAGAGAGCTTAGGTTAGGCTAGGGGGGCTTTGGAGAAAGGAGACCTTGTACGTGTGGATGGGTCATCAGGTAGAGGAACCCCGTGAGAAGGGTGTTGGAGGTGGTGTCGGTTCCAGCAAAGTGAAGATCCAAGGAGAACATCATCAGCTCGTCCAACGCAAACGAAGAGCCATCATCGCCTCGCTGTGAAAAGGTACAGACATGTTTAGTCTCTCATATCGACTCTCATGTCTGCCACACCCTCATCTACACATACTACAGCATACAGATACACCAGTGACCAGCCTGCACAGATCATCCTGCTGCAGGCCAACTGAGTGGCTGTTTCCTGGGCTCCAATGACCTCCAGGACACAGGTGTAGAAGGCCATACAGATATACCAGTTACTACCCAGAGATGCACATGTTACTACCTAAGGTTAATTTCTAGGGTTAGGGTAACGTGCTAAGCTTAGGGTAACGTGCTAAGGTTAGGGTAACTTCTAGGGCTAGGGTAACATGTTAAGGTTAGGGTAACTTCTAGGGTTAGGGTAACGTGCTAAGCTTAGGGTAACGTGCTAAGGTTAGGGTAACTTCTAGGGTTAGGGTAACGTGCTAAGGTCAGGGTAACTTCTAAGGTTAGGGTAACTTCTAAGGTTGGGGTAAATTCGAAGGTTAGGGTAACTTCTAAGGTTAGGGTAACTTCTAACGTTAGGATAACTTCTAGGGTTAGGGTAACTTCTAGGGTTAGGGTAACTTCTAAGGTGAGGGTAACTTCTAGGGTTAGGGTAACTTCTAGGGTTAGGGTAACTTCTAAGGTGAGGGTAACTTCTATGGTTAGGGTAACTTCTATGGTTAGGGTAACTTCTAAGGTTAGGGTAACTTCTAAGGTGAGGGTAACTTCTAGGGTTAGGGTAACTTCTAGGGTTAGGGTAACTTCTAAGGTGAGGGTAACTTCTATGGTTAGGGTAACTTCTAAGGTTAGGGTAACTTCTATGGTTAGGGTAACTTCTAGGGTTAGGGTAACTTCTAAGGTGAGGGTAACTTCTATGGTTAGGGTAACTTCTAGGGTTAGGGTAACTTCTATGGTTAGGGTAACTTCTAAGGTTAGGGTAACTTCTATGGTTAGGGTAACTTCTAAGGTTAGGGTAACTTCTATGGTTAGGGTAACTTCTAGGGTTAGGGTAACTTCTAAGGTGAGGGTAACTTCTATGGTTAGGGTAACTTCTAGGGTTAGGGTAACTTGGTTAGGGTAACTTCTAAGGTGAGGGTAACTTCTATGGTTAGGGTAACTTCTAAGGTTAGGGTAACTTCTATGGTTAGGGTAACTTCTATGGTTAGGGTAACTTCTAAGGTTAGGGTAACTTCTATGGTTAGGGTAACTTCTAGGGTTAGGGTAACTTCTAAGGTGAGGGTAACTTCTAAGGTGAGGGTAACTTCTATGGTTAGGGTAACTTCTAGGGTTAGGGTAACTTCTAAGGTGAGGGTAACTTCTAAGGTGAGGGTAACTTCTATGGTTAGGGTAACTTCTATGGTTAGGGTAACTTCATGA
>PIJE02001755.1:90259-104318 GCA_002895965.2 Coryphaenoides rupestris
TGGTTAGGGTAACTTCTATGGTTAGGGTAACTTCTAAGGTTAGGGTAACTTCTATGGTTAGGGTAACTTCTATGGTTAGGGTAACTTCTAAGGTTAGGGTAACTTCTATGGTTAGGGTAACTTCTATGGTTAGGGTAACTTCTAAGGTGAGGGTAACTTCTATGGTTAGGGTAACTTCTAGGGTTAGGGTAACTTCTAAGGTGAGGGTAACTTCTAAGGTGAGGGTAACTTCTATGGTTAGGGTAACTTCTAGGGTTAGGGTAACTTCTAAGGTGAGGGTAACTTCTAAGGTGAGGGTAACTTCTATGGTTAGGGTAACTTCTATGGTTAGGGTAACTTCTAAGGTGAGGGTAACTTCTATGGTTAGGGTAACTTCTAGGGTTAGGGTAACTTCTAAGGTGAGGGTAACTTCTAAGGTGAGGGTAACTTCTATGGTTAGGGTAACTTCTAGTGTTAGGGCAACGTGCTAGGGCTAGGGTTAGCGTAGCATGCTCGTGTTAGCGTAGCAGGGTACCTTGTCCAGCTCGTCCAGGTAACAGTCCAGGAAGTCTCTTGGCTGCCCCGGGTGCCGGTTGTCTAAATGTTCCTTCAACAAACTATTCCCAAGTTCCTGACAACGCTAAAAATAAAATAAAATAAAATTACGTTTATTTAAACAACTAGAAGGTACCACAACTACCACCAGAAGGTATTTTGTTAATATTGTGTATATCAACATGTATTAATGTGTATATGTTAGGGTGTATTAATGTGTATATCATCGTGTATATCAATGCATATTAATGTGTATAATAATGCATATTAATGTGTATATCTCTATATATATATATATATATATATATATAATCCTTTAGTTTATTTTCTATCATTGTTTTATACTGTATCGCTTAGTTTATTCTTCGTTTATTTTTCATCACTCTGTTTTTATACTGTATCGCTATGTAACCTGGCACAATAATTTCCTTCTGGATCAATAAAGTTCTATTCTATTCTATTCTATTGTATATCAATGTGGATTAATGTGTATATCAATGCGTATTAATGTGTATATCAATGTGTATTAATGTGTATAGCGATGAGTATTAATCTGTGTATCAATGCGTATTAATGTCTATATCAATGTGTATTAATGTGTATATCAATGCATATTAATGTGTATATCAACGTAAATTAATGTGTATATCAATGCGTATTAATGTGTATGTCAATGTGTATATCAATGTGTATAATGTGTATATCAATGTGTATTAATGTGTATATCAATGTGTATTAATGTGTATATCAATGCGTATTAATGTGTATATCAATGTGTATATCAATGCGTATTAATGTGTATATCAATGCAAATTAATGTGTATATTATTGTGAATTAATGTGTATATCAATGTGTATTAATGTGTATATCAATGCGTATTAATGTGTATATCAATGCATATTAATGTGTATATTATTGTGAATTAATGTGTATATCAATGTGTATTAATGTGTATATCAATGTGTATTAATGTGTATATTATTGTGAATTAATGTGTATATCAATGTGTATTAATGTGTATATCAATGTGTATATCAATGTGAATTAATGTGTATATCAATTAATATTAACGTGTATATCAATGAATATTAACGTGAATATCAATGCATGTTAACGTGTATATCAACGTTCATCTGAATAAGGAGTTTCATTACTGCAACGTTCTTGAAACACTTGGTGAAGGGCAGGGGCAGCTGGCGGACCAGAGGAACGGTGTCATACAGCTGCAGGAATACACACATAGAATACATACATACACATATAATACATACATACACATATAATACACATATAATACACACATAGAATACATACATACACATATAATACATACATACACATATAATACACATATAATACACACATAGAATACATACATACACATATAATACATACATACACATATAATACACATATAATACACACATACACATATAATACACACATACACAAATAATACACACACATACACGTGAATATATAATACACACACACATATATAAGACCTCAGATCTCGTGTACAAACTCTGAGTAGCGACGCAGATTTTCACAGATCTTCGATTCTGTACGGACAAAGAAATGTGACTTTGGCTTAAGGTTTCATTCCTGTAATACGAAGCCAATCTATGATACCTTTGTCCAGTGATGATTTCAATTTTGGACGATTGAAGGCCGTAGTTTCTTTGCATATATTGTTACGTATGAAAATGTACAAACGTTACCATGGCCCACGGTCCATTGGCTATCTTGGCGTTTTCTGTGTAGATCTGAATGATCTCCTTGATGAACGGGTCGTTGTAGTCAAAACGCTTTCCAAAGAGAACCTGACAGATGATGTTGGAAGCCCCGTTATGGAACAACACCTGGGGATTCATGGTCCTACCTGGAAATACACACATCCACAGAGATATCTTGTACTGTCTAACCCCTACCTGCTCCTTAATGACCTGTCTCTGTACTGTCTAACCCCTACCTGCTCCTTAATGACCTGTCTCTGTACTGTCTAACCCCTACCTGCTCCTTAATGACCTGTCTCTGTACTGTCTAACCCCTACCTGCTCCTTAATGACCTGTCTCTGTACTGTCTAACCCCTACCTGCTCCTTAATGACCTGTCTCTGTACTGTCTAACCCCTACCTGCTCCTTAATGACCCGTCTCTGTACTGTCTAACCCCTACCTGCTCCTTAATGACCCGTCTCTGTACTGTCTAACCCCTACCTGCTCCTTAATGACCTGTCTCTGTACTGTCTAACCCCTACCTGCTCCTTAATGACCTGTCTCTGTACTGTCTAACCCCTACCTGCTCCTTAATGACCCGTCTCTGTACTGTCTAACCCCTACCTGCTCCTTAATGACCTGTCTCTGTACTGTCTAACCCCTACCTGCTCCTTAATGACCCGTCTCTGTACTGTCTAACCCCTACCTGCTCCTTAATGACCCGTCTCTGTACTGTCTAACCCCTACCTGCTCCTTAATGACCTGTCTCTGTACTGTCTAACCCCTACCTGCTCCTTAATGACCCGTCTCTGTACTGTCTAACCCCTACCTGCTCCTTAATGACCCGTCTCTGTACTGTCTAACCCCTACCTGCTCCTTAATGACCCGTCTCTGTACTGTCTAACCCCTACCTGCTCCTTAATGACCCGTCTCTGTACTGTCTAACCCCTACCTGCTCCTTAATGACCTGTCTCTGTACTGTCTAACCCCTACCTGCTCCTTAATGACCTGTCTCTGTACTGTCTAACCCCTACCTGCTCCTTAATGACCCGTCTCTGTACTGTCTAACCCCTACCTGCTCCTTAATGACCCGTCTCTGTACTGTCTAACCCCTACCTGCTCCTTAATGACCCGTCTCTGTACTGTCTAACCCCTACCTGCTCCTTAATGACCTGTCTCTGTACTGTCTAACCCCTACCTGCTCCTTAATGACCCGTCTCTGTACTGTCTAACCCCTACCTGCTCCTTAATGACCCGTCTCTGTACTGTCTAACCCCTACCTGCTCCTTAATGACCCGTCTCTGTACTGTCTAACCCCTACCTGCTCCTTAATGACCCGTCTCTGTACTGTCTAACCCCTACCTGCTCCTTAATGACCCGTCTCTGTACTGTCTAACCCCTACCTGCTCCTTAATGACCCGTCTCTGTACTGTCTAACCCCTACCTGCTCCTTAATGACCCGTCTCTGTACTGTCTAACCCCTACCTGCTCCTTAATGACCTGTCTCTGTACTGTCTAACCCCTACCTGCTCCTTAATGACCCGTCTCTGTACTGTCTAACCCCTACCTGCTCCTTAATGACCTGTCTCTGTACTGTCTAACCCAGACCTTATTAGTAGACTCCAATGTGTTAAATAGAGATGCCATGAGGGATGACCAGTGCATCTAGGGTTAGGTAGTGAGCCGTACCAACACACGTCTCCAGAGGTTCCATCAGGTGTTGGATCTCAGCTCTGATCCTGTCCTCCATCGACTGCTTCCCCAGACCAAAGTTCCTCAACGTCATCAAAGCAAAGCGACGATGTTCCTTCCACCTGAGACCGTAGCACACACACACACCACACACACACACACACACACACACACACACACACACACACACACACACACACACACACACACACACACACCCACACGCACACACACACACACACACACACAGACTCTTAGCAACTCTTACCTGCATACTTTGACCAAGAATTGCGTAGTTGGAACACAAAATGGATGCAGGTTAGCAGGTAACCCTAACCTCCTAACCCTAACCTCCTAACCCTGACCCTGCTAACCCTAACCTCCTAACCCTGACCCTGCTAACCCTAACCCTGTTGGCCTACCTTTGCCCTGGGTCATTGTGTTGATCAAGAGGTCTTGAGGCCTTCCAGAGAATTCTGAGGCCTTGGTCACCAACGCCTCCTTGATGGTGTGGAAGCCGTTGAGGATGATGGCCGGGTTGGGACCGAGGAACAGACTGTAGATGGCGCCGTAGCGCTCTGCCAGCTGCAAGTAGCAGAGAAGGTTCAGCAGGGATGAGTCTTCTATCTAACACCCGAACCTAACCCACCACAGCACCAACCCTACCCACCTTACCCTCGTACCTACACTAACCCCAATCCCTAACCAACACATAGTACCTACACTACCCCCTAACCCTAATAGTACCTACACTAACCCCTAACCCTAATAGTACCTACACTAACCCCTAACCCTAATAGTACCTACACTAACCCCTAACCCTAATAGTACCTACACTAACCCCTAACCCTAATAGTACCTACACTAACCCCTAACCCTAATAGTACCTACACTAACCCCTAACCCTAATAGTACCTACACTAACCCCTAACCTAATAGTACCTACACTAACCCCAAGACCTAACCCTAATAGTACCTACACTAACCCCTAACCCTAATAGTACCTACACTAACCCCTAACCCTAATAGTACCTACACTAACCCCAACTAACCCTAATAGTACCTACACTAACCCCAAGACCTAACCCTAATAGTACCTACACTAACCCCTAACCCTAATAGTACCTACACTAACCCCTAACCCTAACCCTAATAGTACCTACACTAACCCCAAGACCTAACCCTAATAGTACCTACACTAACCCCTAACCCTAATAGTACCTACACTAACCCCAAGACCTAACCCTAATAGTACCTACACTAACCCCTAACCCTAATAGTACCTACACTAACCCCAAGACCTAACCCTAATAGTACCTACACTAACCCCTAACCCTAATAGTACCTACACTAACCCCTAACCCTAATAGTACCTACACTAACCCCTAACCCTAACCCTAATAGTACCTACACTAACCCCAAGACCTAACCCTAATAGTACCTACACTAACCCCAAGACCTAACCCTAATAGTACCTACACTAACCCCAAGACCTAACCCTAATAGTACCTACACTAACCCCAAGACCTAACCCTAATAGTACCAACACTAACCCCAAGACCTAACCCTAATAGTACCTACACTAACCCCTAACCCTAATAGTACCTACACTACCCCCTAACCCTAACCCTAATAGTACCTACACTAACCCCTAACCCTAATAGTACCTACACTAACCCCTAACCCTAATAGTACCTACACTAACCCCTAACCCTAATAGTACCTACACTAACCCCAAGACCTAACCCTAATAGTACCTACACTAACCCCTAACCCTAATAGTACCTACACTACCCCCTAACCCTAATAGTACCTACACTAACCCCAAGACCTAACCCTAATAGTACCTACACTAACCCCAAACCTAACCCTAATAGTACCTACACTAACCCCTAACCCTAATAGTACCGACACGACCCCCTAACCCTTACTCTAATAGTACCTACACTAACCCCTAACCCTAGTAGTACCTACGCTAACCCCTAACCCTAATAGTACCTACACGACCCCCTAACCCTAACCCTAATAGTACCTACACTAACCCCTAACCCTAGTAGTACCTACACTAACCCCTAACCCTAATAGTACCTACACTAACCCCTAACCCTAGTAGTACCTACACTAACCCCTAACCCTAATAGTACCTACACTAACCCCTAACCCTAATAGTACCTACACTAACCCCAAGACCTAACCCTAATAGTACCTACACTAACCCCTAACCCTAATAGTACCTACACTAACCCCTAACCCTAGTAGTACCTACACTAACCCCTAACCCTAATAGTACCTACACTAACCCCAAGACCTAACCCTAATAGTACCTACACTAACCCCTAACCCTAATAGTACCTACACTAACCCCAAGACCTAACCCTAATAGTACCTACACTAACCCCTAACCCTAATAGTACCTACACTAACCCAGACCTAACCCTAATAGTACCTACACTAACCCCTAACCCTAATAGTACCTACACTAACCCCTAACCCTAATAGTACCTACACTACCCCCTAACCCTAATAGTACCTACACTAACCCCAAACCTAACCCTAATTAGTACCTACACTAACCCCAAGACCTAACCCTAATAGTACCTACACTAACCCCAAGACCTAACCCTAATAGTACCTACACTAACCCCAAGACCTAACCCTAATAGTACCTACACTAACCCCAAGACCTAACCCTAATAGTACCTACACTAACCCCAAGACCTAACCCTAATAGTACCTACACTAACCCCAAGACCTAACCCTAATAGTACCTACACTAACCCCAAGACCTAACCCTAATAGTACCTACACTAACCCCTAACCCTAATAGTACCTACACTACCCCCTAACCCTAACCCTAATAGTACCTACACTAACCCCTAACCCTAATAGTACCTACACGACCCCCTAACCCTAACCCTAATAGTACCTACACTAACCCCTAACCCTAATAGTACCTACACTAACCCCTAACCCTAATAGTACCTACACTAACCCCAAGACCTAACCCTAATAGTACCTACACTAACCCCAAGCCCTAACCCTAATAGTACCTACACTAACCCCTAACCCTAATAGTACCGACACGACCCCCTAACCCTTACTCTAATAGTACCTACACTAACCCCTAACCCTAGTAGTACCTACGCTAACCCCTAACCCTAATAGTACCGACACGACCCCCTAACCCTAACCCTAATAGTACCTACACTAACCCCTAACCCTAGTAGTACCTACACTAACCCCTAACCCTAATAGTACCGACACGACCCCCTAACCCTAACCCTAATAGTACCTACACTAACCCCTAACCCTAGTAGTACCTACACTAACCCCTAACCCTAATAGTACCGACACGACCCCCTAACCCTAACCCTAATAGTACCTACACTAACCCCTAACCCTAGTAGTACCTACGCTAACCCCTAACCCTAATAGTACCTACACTAACCCCTAACCCTAATAGTACCTACACTAACCCCTAACCCACATAGTCCCTACACTAACCCCAAACCCTAACCCTAATAGTACCTACACTAACCCCTAACCCTAATAGTACCTACACTAACCCCAAGCCCTAACCCCCACATAGTCCCTACACTAACCCCAAACCCTAACCCTAATAGTACCTACACTAACCCCTAACCCTAATAGTACCGACACGAACCCCTAACCCTAATAGTACCTACACTAACCCCTAACCCTAGTAGTACCTACGCTAACCCCTAACCCTAATAGTACCTACACGACCCCCTAACCCTAACCCTAATAGTACCTACACTAACCCCTAACCCTAGTAGTACCTACAGCTAACCCCTAACCCTAATAGTACCTACACTAACCCCTAACCCTAACCCTAAAGAATGTGTATATCAATGTGTATATCAATGCGTATTAATGTGTATATCAATGCATATTAATGTGTATATTATTGTGAATTAATGTGTATATCAATGTGTATTAATGTGTATATCAATGTGTATTAATGTGTATATTATTGTGAATTAATGTGTATATCAATGTGTATTAATGTGTATATCAATGTGTATATCAATGTGAATTAATGTGTATATCAATTAATATTAACGTGTATATCAATGAATATTAACGTGAATATCAATGCATGTTAACGTGTATATCAACGTTCATCTGAATAAGGAGTTTCATTACTGCAACGTTCTTGAAACACTTGGTGAAGGGCAGGGGCAGCTGGCGGACCAGAGGAACGGTGTCATACAGCTGCAGGAATACACACATAGAATACATACATACACATATAATACATACATACACATATAATACACATATAATACACACATACACATATAATACACACATACACAAATAATACACACACATACACGTGAATATATAATACACACACACATATATAAGACCTCAGATCTCGTGTACAAACTCTGAGTAGCGACGCAGATTTTCACAGATCTTCGATTCTGTACGGACAAAGAAATGTGACTTTGGCTTAAGGTTTCATTCCTGTAATACGAAGCCAATCTATGATACCTTTGTCCAGTGATGATTTCAATTTTGGACGATTGAAGGCCGTAGTTTCTTTGCATATATTGTTACGTATGAAAATGTACAAACGTTACCATGGCCCACGGTCCATTGGCTATCTTGGCGTTTTCTGTGTAGATCTGAATGATCTCCTTGATGAACGGGTCGTTGTAGTCAAAACGCTTTCCAAAGAGAACCTGACAGATGATGTTGGAAGCCCCGTTATGGAACAACACCTGGGGATTCATGGTCCTACCTGGAAATACACACATCCACAGAGATATCTAGTACTGTCTAACCCCTACATGCTCCTTAATGACCTGTCTCTGTACTGTCTAACCCCTACCTGCTCCTTAATGACCTGTCTCTGTACTGTCTAACCCCTACCTGCTCCTTAATGACCTGTCTCTGTACTGTCTAACCCCTACCTGCTCCTTAATGACCTGTCTCTGTACTGTCTAACCCCTACCTGCTCCTTAATGACCTGTCTCTGTACTGTCTAACCCCTACCTGCTCCTTAATGACCTGTCTCTGTACTGTCTAACCCCTACCTGCTCCTTAATGACCTGTCTCTGTACTGTCTAACCCCTACCTGCTCCTTAATGACCTGTCTCTGTACTGTCTAACCCCTACCTGCTCCTTAATGACCTGTCTCTGTACTGTCTAACCCCTACCTGCTCCTTAATGACCCGTCTCTGTACTGTCTAACCCCTACCTGCTCCTTAATGACCTGTCTCTGTACTGTCTAACCCCTACCTGCTCCTTAATGACCCGTCTCTGTACTGTCTAACCCCTACCTGCTCCTTAATGACCCGTCTCTGTACTGTCTAACCCCTACCTGCTCCTTAATGACCTGTCTCTGTACTGTCTAACCCCTACCTGCTCCTTAATGACCCGTCTCTGTACTGTCTAACCCCTACCTGCTCCTTAATGACCTGTCTCTGTACTGTCTAACCCCTACCTGCTCCTTAATGACCTGTCTCTGTACTGTCTAACCCCTACCTGCTCCTTAATGACCCGTCTCTGTACTGTCTAACCCCTACCTGCTCCTTAATGACCCGTCTCTGTACTGTCTAACCCCTACCTGCTCCTTAATGACCTGTCTCTGTACTGTCTAACCCCTACCTGCTCCTTAATGACCCGTCTCTGTACTGTCTAACCCCTACCTGCTCCTTAATGACCCGTCTCTGTACTGTCTAACCCCTACCTGCTCCTTAATGACCCGTCTCTGTACTGTCTAACCCCTACCTGCTCCTTAATGACCCGTCTCTGTACTGTCTAACCCCTACCTGCTCCTTAATGACCCGTCTCTGTACTGCCTAACCCCTACCTGCTCCTTAATGACCCGTCTCTGTACTGCCTAACCCCTACCTGCTCCTTAATGACCCGTCTCTGTACTGCCTAACCCCTACCTGCTCCTTAATGACCCGTCTCTGTACTGTCTAACCCCTACCTGCTCCTTAATGACCCGTCTCTGTACTGTCTAACCCCTACCTGCTCCTTAATGACCTGTCTCTGTACTGTCTAACCCCTACCTGCTCCTTAATGCTCCTTAATGACCTGTCTCTGTACTGTCTAACCCCTACCTGCTGCTAACCCCTACCTGCTCCTTAATGACCTGTCTCTGTACTGTCTAACCCCTACCTGCTCCTTAATGACCTGTCTCTGTACTGTCTAACCCAGACCTTATTAGTAGACTCCAATGTGTTAAATAGAGATGCCATGAGGGATGACCAGTGCATCTAGGGTTAGGTAGTGAGCCGTACCAACACACGTCTCCAGAGGTTCCATCAGGTGTTGGATCTCAGCTCTGATCCTGTCCTCCATCGACTGCTTCCCCAGACCAAAGTTCCTCAACGTCATCAAAGCAAAGCGACGATGTTCCTTCCACCTGAGACCGTAGTCAGCCAGGATCACCCCTACACACAAACACACACACACACACACACACACACGACACACACACACACACACACACAACACACACAAACACACACACACACACACACACACAGACTCTTAGCAACTCTTACCTGCATACTTTGACCAAGAATTGCGTAGTTGGAACACAAAATGGATGCAGGTTAGCAGGTAACCCTAACCTCCTAACCCTAACCTCCTAACCCTGACCCTGCTAACCCTAACCTCCTAACCCTGACCCTGCTAACCCTAACCCTGTTGGCCTACCTTTGCCCTGGGTCATTGTGTTGATCAAGAGGTCTTGAGGCCTTCCAGAGAATTCTGAGGCCTTGGTCACCAACGCCTCCTTGATGGTGTGGAAGCCGTTGAGGATGATGGCCGGGTTGGGACCGAGGAACAGACTGTAGATGGCGCCGTAGCGCTCTGCCAGCTGCAAGTAGCAGAGAAGGTTCAGCAGGGATGAGTCTTCTATCTAACACCCGAACCTAACCCACCACAGCACCAACCCTACCCACCTTACCCTCGTACCTACACTAACCCCAATCCCTAACCAACACATAGTACCTACACTACCCCCTAACCCTAATAGTACCTACACTAACCCCTAACCCTAATAGTACCTACACTAACCCCAAGACCTAACCCTAATAGTACCTACACTAACCCCTAACCCTAATAGTACCTACACTAACCCCAAGACCTAACCCTAATAGTACCTACACTAACCCCTAACCCTAATAGTACCTACACTAACCCCTAACCCTAATAGTACCTACACTAACCCCTAACCCTAATAGTACCTACACTAACCCCAAGACCTAACCCTAATAGTACCTACACTACCCCCTAACCCTAATAGTACCTACACTAACCCCTAACCCTAACCCTAATAGTACCTACACTAACCCCAAGACCTAACCCTAATAGTACCTACACTAACCCCAAGACCTAACCCTAATAGTACCTACACTAACCCCTAACCCTAATAGTACCTACACTAACCCCTAACCCTAACCCTAATAGTACCTACACTAACCCCAAGACCTAACCCTAATAGTACCTACACTAACCCCTAACCCTAATAGTACCTACACTAACCCCAAGACCTAACCCTAATAGTACCTACACTAACCCCTAACCCTAATAGTACCTACACTAACCCCAAGACCTAACCCTAATAGTACCTACACTAACCCCTAACCCTAATAGTACCTACACTAACCCCTAACCCTAATAGTACCTACACTAACCCCTAACCCTAACCCTAATAGTACCTACACTAACCCCAAGACCTAACCCTAATAGTACCTACACTAACCCCAAGACCTAACCCTAATAGTACCTACACTAACCCCAAGACCTAACCCTAATAGTACCTACACTAACCCCAAGACCTAACCCTAATAGTACCTACACTAACCCCTAACCCTAATAGTACCTACACTAACCCCTAACCCTAATAGTACCTACACTAACCCCTAACCCTAACCCTAATAGTACCTACACTAACCCCTAACCGACCTAACCCTAACCTAACCCTAATAGTACCTACACTAACCCCTAACCCTAATAGTACCTACACTAACCCCAAGACCTAACCCTAATAGTACCTACACTAACCCCTAACCCTAATAGTACCTACACTAACCCCTAACCCTAATAGTACCTACACTAACCCCAAGCCCTAACCCCCACATAGTCCCTACACTAACCCCAAACCCTAACCCTAATAGTACCTACACTAACCCCTAACCCTAATAGTACCGACACGACCCCCTAACCCTAACCCTAATAGTACCTACACTAACCCCTAACCCTAGTAGTACCTACGCTAACCCCTAACCCTAATAGTACCTACACGACCCCCTAACCCTAACCCTAATAGTACCTACACTAACCCCTAACCCTAATAGTACCTACACTAACCCCTAACCCTAATAGTACCTACACTAACCCCTAACCCTAATAGTACCTACACTAACCCCTAACCCTAATAGTACCTACACTAACCCCTAACCCTAATAGTACCTACACTAACCCCTAACCCTAGTAGTACCTACACTAACCCCTAACCCTAATAGTACCTACACTAACCCCTAACCCTAGTAGTACCTACACTAACCCCTAACCCTAATAGTACCTACACTAACCCCTAACCCTAATAGTACCTACACTAACCCCTAACCCTAATAGTACCTACACTAACCCCAAGACCTAACCCTAATAGTACCTACACTAACCCCTAACCCTAATAGTACCTACACTAACCCCAAGACCTAACCCTAATAGTACCTACACTAACCCCTAACCCTAATAGTACCTACACTAACCCCTAACCCTAATAGTACCTACACTAACCCCCTAACCCTAATAGTACCTACACTAACCCCAAGACCTAACCCTAATAGTACCTACACTAACCCCTAACCCTAATAGTACCTACACTAACCCCAAGACCTAACCCTAATAGTACCTACACTAACCCCAAGACCTAACCCTAATAGTACCTACACTAACCCCAAGACCTAACCCTAATAGTACCTACACTAACCCCAAGACCTAACCCTAATAGTACCTACACTAACCCCAAGACCTAACCCTAATAGTACCTACACTAACCCCAAGACCTAACCCTAATAGTACCTACACTAACCCCAAGCCCTAACCCTAATAGTACCTACACTAACCCCTAACCCTAATAGTACCGACACGACCCCCTAACCCTAACCCTAATAGTACCTACACTAACCCCTAACCCTAATAGTACCTACACTAACCCCTAACCCTAATAGTACCTACACTAACCCCAAGCCTAACCCTAATAGTACCTACACTAACCCCAAGACCTAACCCTAATAGTACCTACACTAACCCCTAACCCTAATAGTACCGACACGACCCCCTAACCCTTACTCTAATAGTACCTACACTAACCCCTAACCCTAGTAGTACCTACGCTAACCCCTAACCCTAATAGTACCTACACGACCCCCTAACCCTAACCATAATAGTACCTACACTAACCCCTAACCCTAGTAGTACCTACACTAACCCCTAACCCTAATAGTACCGACACGACCCCCTAACCCTAACCCTAATAGTACCTACACTAACCCCTAACCCTAGTAGTACCTACACTAACCCCTAACCCTAATAGTACCGACACGACCCCCTAACCCTAACCCTAATAGTACCTACACTAACCCCTAACCCTAGTAGTACCTACGCTAACCCCTAACCCTAATAGTACCTACACTACCCCCTAACCCTAATAGTACCTACACTAACCCCAAGCCCTAACCCCCACATAGTCCCTACACTAACCCCAAACCCTAACCCTAATAGTACCTACACTAACCCCTAACCCTAATAGTACCTACACTAACCCCTAACCCACATAGTCCCTACACTAACCCCAAACCCTAACCCTAATAGTACCTACACTAACCCCTAACCCTAATAGTACCGACACGACCCCCTAACCCTAACCCTAATAGTACCTACACTAACCCCTAACCCTAGTAGTACCTACGCTAACCCCTAACCCTAATAGTACCTACACTAACCCCTAACCCTAACCCTAATAGTACCTACACTAACCCCTAACCCTAGTAGTACCTACGCTAACCCCTAACCCTAATAGTACCTACACGACCCCCTAACCCTAACCCTAATAGGTA
>PIJE02001756.1:0-26740 GCA_002895965.2 Coryphaenoides rupestris
TCTCTCTCTCTCTCTCTCTCTCTCTCTCTCCTCTCTCTCTCTCCTCTCTCTCTCTCTCTCTCTCTCTCATAATTAATCTCTCTCTCTCTCTCTCTCTCTCTCTCTCTCTCTCTACATGGTTCCCACCAGTGGAGAGCGAGAGCCCTCCCAGCCCCCTCACGGCGAGGAGGAGGAGGAGGAGGAGAATGAGAGCCATTGTGGCTTTGCGTGAGATTAGCACCAATTATTTTTTTTTCTTAAAAAGGTCTACGAGTCTCTGCTGCCCACGTTGTTCACATTGTTCAATGGTCCAGTCCTCTACCCCCCCCCCAGTACCCCCCCAACCCACACCACACACACGCACGCACACACCACACGCACACATCACACACATGACACACGCCCGCACCTCAAACACACACACACACACACACACACACACACACAAACACACACGCACGTGCACACACAAACACACACACAAACACACACGTGCACACACATGCACACACATGCGCACACGCACACACAAACACGCACACAGAAGCGAGAGAGAGACGAGAGAGAGACCTCCGGACCTCTGTCCCACGCTCACATTGTGTGGACACAAAACCCGGGATTGATTCATTCAATAAAAATAAGGACAACAATAAATAAAACACACGCACACACATACACACAATCAGCTCTCAAGTCGGCACGATTTGGTGGAACGGGCAGCAGCGAGGGGCTTCCCCTTCGAGTGTCCTAGCGTTCGGCTGCACGCAAGCAGAGGTCAGTTCGGCAGCCGGGTAAATGGCTCGTGGCTGGCTAGTGGCTGGCTAGTGGCTGGCTAGTGGCTGGCTAGTGGCTGGCTAGTGGCTGGCTAGTGGCTGGCTAGTGGCTGGCTAGTGGCTGGCTAGTGGCTGGCTAGTGGCTGGCTAGTGGCTGGCTAGTGGCTGGCTAGTGGCTGGCTAGGGGCTGGCTAGTGGCTGGCTAGTGGCTGGCTAGTGGCTGGCTAGTGGCTGGCTAGTGGCTGGCTAGTGGCTGGCTAGTGGCTGGCTAGTGGCTGGCTAGTGGCTGGCTAGTGGCTGGCTAGTGGCTGGCTAGTGGCTGGCTAGTGGCTGGCTAGGGGCTGGCTAGGGGCTGGCTAGTGGCTGGCTAGGGGTTGGCTAGTGGCTGGCTAGTGGCTGGCTAGTGGCTGGCTAGGGGTTGGCTAGTGGCTGGTTATGCAACGTAGACCGTATGTATGCTGTGTGCGCAGAGGGCCAGGAAACGGGGCCGCTTTGCACTAAATCACATAGAATTCCAGTCTTCTAATCACATAGATTTGAATAAATCTAGAGTTTAGGGCATGTGAGTGTGTGTGTGTGTGTGTGTGTGTGTGTGTGATCAGAGTGAATTAGAGACTGAATGAACATAATCATTGAATAAACAATGGTATTTCCTCCTACACCCCCCCCCCCTCCTGTGACACTTTAAGCTTAAAGATAACGAGGGAAAACAATTGATGTATAGAATAAATGAATGGACGTCATTCACAGAAAGACTTCAATGGGTCTGAGTTGAGAATGACGGAGGAAGGAAGGAAAGAAAGAGTGGAGGGAGGGAGGGAGGGGGAGAGGGAGAGAGGGAGAGAGAGAGGGAGAGAGGGAGGGAGGGAGGAGAGGGAGAGAGAGGGAGGGAGGGAGAGAGGGAGAGAGGGAGGGAGAGAGAGAGGGAGGGAGGGAGGGAGAGAGGGAGGGAGAGAGGGAGGGAGAGGGGGAGAGAGAGGGAGGGAGAGAGAGAGAGAGAGAGGGAGAGAGGGAGGGAGAGAGGGAGGGAGGGAGAGGAGGGAGGGAGGGAGGGAGGGAGGGAGGGAGGGCCACAATGCTTGATTGACAGCAGTAGCAGATTGACATGACAGCCCTGCTCGGCTTTCTCCACTGGGGTGCTGCCTATACCAGTGGTGGAGGTGGTGGTGGCGGTGGAGGTGGAGGTGATGGAGGTGGTGGTGGTGGAGGTGGTGGAGGTGGTGGTGGCCCTAAATGTAGTGTAAATACAAATGTACATATTTCCTCATATTTCACTTGATCCTGTCTGATTGCAGCTGCACCGTGCTCAATACTGGACCAATTGTTGTCTGCATTACACTCAGTTAGACCCCAAATGATGGGAAAATGGGGATCAGGTTGAAAAATCCCCCCATTAAAGTTATCCTTTAAGTCCGGCTTCCACACTAGTGAGCAACCGATCGGAAGCCGAATCACTAATCACCCTCCTCTGGAAACGGATTAATGGGCAGAAAGTAAATGATTCATCGTGGCCTTCATCCTCCTATCAGCACTCTCGAGAGGAGTCTTCATCGACGGAGCACAAGGTCTTCACAGACCCTCTGGTCCACAGCTTCTGTGGACCCGGTTAGCAGGCGAGCTAACCTCATGCTAGAGCTCAGCCTCCTCGTGGTAAACAAACAGGCCGCCCACGATACTAGTGGCTACAAGAGAGAAAGAGATAGAGAAAGAGAGAGAGAGAGAGAGAGAGAGAGAGAGAGAGAGAAGAGAGAGAGAGAGAGAGAGAGAGACAGAGAGAGCGAGAGAGACACCATCAGCGATAACTTCCGACGCCCTTGAACCATTCTTATTGCTGGGACTATTGCTCCACACACACACACTGGAGTGGAGGCGTGTAATAAATGACTTAACCCTCCGTGCAAATATTACACACCGCAAACACACAGCCATTGATGATTATATACGGCTGCTTAGATGAGTTCGGCACACACACACCACACACACACACACACACACACACACACACACACACACACACACACACACACACACACACACACTTCCAACTGCCGGCGGGTGGGGATGGGTTGAGGGTGTGTGTGTATGTGTGTGTCAAGTCAAGTCAAGTCAAGTCAATTTTATTTGTATGGCCCTTAATCACAGTTACAGTCTCAAAGGGCTGTAACTGTGTGTGTGTGTGTGTGTGTGTGTGCGTGTGCGCGTGCGCGTTTGCGTGTGTGTGCGTGTGTGTGTGTGTGTGCGTGTGTGTGACCCACCTTTTCACACACCGAAAAAAAGTGACACCGAGAGCCATCAAACATGGTCTCTTCGGAAAGCCGTACAAAATAGCGGTCCTAATTTTAGAAGGGCTGGGGGACGGGGAGGGCGGGTGTGTGTGTGGGGGGTTAAGATCAGGTTGCCCCCGGATACCTCGTAAATAACACGGCGGGCGTAGCGGGCAGGACAGGAAACAGGAAGACACCCACGGGGGGGCAGGGGTCACGGTGTGGAGGGGGGCCCTGCGGCATTCTGGGAATGGGAGACCTTCTGCTGGAAGGCCAACGCCACACACACATCTATACGGACACCAGAACCTGACGGTTGCTATAAATATATACAAACACACATGTTATAGGTTATATATAGACGAGAGGATGGCTAGTGTGGTTTGCTATGTCTATATATAGACATATAGACTTCATACTGTGGGTCACATGACCGGCCAGCTTTTACACACACACACACACACACACACACACACACACACACACACACACACACACACACACACACACACACATACAACACAACGTTGATATCTACATGGTGTGTTTGCTTTGTAGATCCTGCTACATGGAACCACACACAGACATTACCACACACAATGCCCACATGCACCACATGCACACCCACAACACAGACCAACAACCACCACACATGCGCACACACCACACAGACACAGGTCACACACATGGCACCACACACCACACACCACACACGTACACATGCACACGCACACACACACTCAGCCTTGTTGAAAGCCAAGACAGTAATCTGTGCGTGTGTTTGTGTGGTGTGTGTGTGTGTGTGTGTGTGTGTGTGTGGGGGGGGGGGGGGGGGAGGGGGGAAGGGGTTGTACATCTATATATAGAGCAACACATACTATGTGTGTGTTGTACACACAACCCTGCATGGTGGTTTTATAGGGAGGGAGAGATCACATGAGAGCATCTGACTTCCTGGAAGCAAGGCGGCTGGGTAATCTGATTCGCCCGGCCTAACCCAATTGATCCACGCACACACACACACACACGAGAGAGAGAGAGAGAGAGAAAGAGAGAGAGAGACATGGGGGGGAGGGGTTGGTGGGTTCAGTCGAGGGCCTGTGAGGCGGCCCATTCTCTCCACAGGGTCAAACAGGATAAAAATAAGAGCGAGAGAGAGAGAAGGAGAGAGAGAGAGACAGAGAGACAGAGACAGAGAGGGAGAGTCAGGGAGAGAGAGAGAGCGGGAGCATTGAATCGAGTTAGGGAGAGGGATAAATTGGGTGACTTCCTCTCATTAGGCTCACTTAGCCAGTCAAATATAGCCTGTGGAGAGGGGGCCTGCAGGCATGCCGGCATGGAAGTGATGGTGGTGGTGGTGGTGGTGGTGGTGGAGGTGGAGGAGGTGGTGGTGGAGGTGGAGGAGGAGGTGGTGGTGGTGGAGGTGGAGATGGTGGTGGTGTGGACAGTACTTCAATAGACCTGGGTTAAGAACCCCCACCCCCACTGCCCCCCCTGCATTATAAACCTGCTGAACTGCTCAACTGCTTTCACTTTTGTCCCAAGACTGATTTATAACCTTTTCCACCACTTTTGAACACACGTGCGTCTAAATAATAATATTATATATAAAACACCAAACGACCAATGGCGGGAACTTTGTATTTGGCATCATGTATTCCATCATGCAGAGTTAGCCGCTGAAATGTTAGCCTGCGATAAGCTGCGTGGCGGCGCTGGATTGGCACCGGGGGTCCCCATAGTCGGGCCCCGCCTGTTAGGACCGCGAATGCCGTCAGGGGGTCCAAGGGCGGGCGGGCGGGCGTTCATGCCTCGTCCATAGCTGCCACAGATAGCCACCCTCGAGGAGAATCTTCTGGGGGGGGGGGTTGAGTCGGAATGAATGTTCTCCTTTATCGCGTGACCGGAGAATACCGGAGAGATTCTGAAATGCTTAATATCTGGAGCGTGTCTGGAATACTTTTAATACACAGAGGTCTGAAGGACAAGTGCACGTGGTGTGGAAACAAAACGTTTGATTCAAAGGTTGGAGGCGGAATCCAGCATTTTATGACTAATCTTCATTCAGATGAAAATGTGAAGGACCCAAAGACCTGATTGGCTTTCAACCCACAGCAGGAAGTGATGAAGGGCGTACAGTTGGCCAAGAGGCTTCTCAAAACACACAAACATTTGTGTGTTTTGACAGGCATCAGGAAGACGCACACACACAGGACTGGGCAGGACTGAACACGAGACACCAGCCTTTCGGCATCTTGGGATTCCAGGCTAAGCTAGCTTGCCACACAAATGCCCGATAATCAGCTTTAGCACTTGAGCTAATACCCGAAGGACTGCAAAGCACCTGTGGGAAACTGCACTTGGCCATTCACAATAAATGCGCCGAGTAAAATAACACCCGACTGTAAGACAAGACCTGGACGCTAGCCCTGGACGCTTGCCCTGGATGCTAGCCCTTGCCCCCCAGCGGGCGACTAGCTACCAATCTCCTCGCGGGTTCCCATGCATACCAGGGAGCACTGCCACTCCGGCACACTTAAGTACCTTAACAAAAAAGGAATTTCAATTAAAAAAATCCCACTTAACCCAACAATAGAGGCACCAGTAGCAAACAGAACGCACTGCTGTGGACCTGCGGCAGAGTTCAACTCTTGGAGGTTCTGGTTTTTGCGTCGACCCAAAACCCAAAGCACACAAAAGTCAAACCAGGACGGTCTCAATCTTCTTAACCTTAAGATCCTGGGGGGGGGGGGGGGGGGGATCAGCCCCACCTCTCCTGGGTATAGTAGGAGGTTAATCCATTTAAACAAGTCCAGCTCACGTTGACATGCCGGTGCCACGCTTCTACACCCTTCACATCTAACTGTCGGTCAATCGTAGTAGCGGCATACACGGCGGTACTACTCTGCAGTTCTGGCTGGCGCCCAAAGTGTAGGGCCTGTGCCGGACCCAGAAAGGGACCCAGAATAAATAAAAACCAGCCATCACCAGCCAACACACTCAAGGAAGAGAGCTCTGACATTCAGGTCAGGGGTTTACCCGAGCTGAGACACGTCGCCAACACTCACACAGTAAACAAGTGTGACAACGACCAGTGACAATCTACCCGTGTCCTGGTTATCGCAGGAGGAGCCCCTGCAAAGCCACTTAGGTGGTGTGGTGTGTGGTGAGGGTTTACTGCCACAACAGCTGCTACCGTTACATGGAAACTAACTGCCAGGCTTTGGGGCCATAATTGTACACCAGCACCAGCATGAGTAAAAAAGTACATGAACATTTCAGGGTGTTCATTTAAGTACAAACAAGAAAAAAAAAGCGAAGTTCGACTGTGGCTCTGAGACTGGGAGCAGAGGCGGGCAACAGGTGGGAGTTTGGAGAGGAATTGTCCGGTCATGGAGCAGGAAAGGGAGCTTTGCTCGGGAGCAAAGGGCACGGAGGGTGAGGCGGGGGGGACACCTAGAACCGTAGCCTTGTTTACGATCTCCAACAGGGTGCAGAGGGTTCGGGTCAGTGCCACAGTCACGCCAGGGGCCGCCTTTGACTTTTTTGTAGTTTTTCCACCATGGGGTGGAAGGCCTGATCCAGTGTCATGAAAGCCATCGCGCTGGAGGTGGGTAAACTCAGAAGTGCTCAGCTTGTGGGAAACGCGTCGGCTATGTTGTTACGGACTCCAAAAAGGTCAAAGGTCATTCTGTCACACAGCCGCGTGCCTGGGTCACCCGTGAATCAAGGTTGCGAAATCGAGCCGTCGATATAAGGCAGGATCAAATCCCCAAGCGCCTGTAAATGCAACAGGAATATTTTAATGGCTGCAAATGCACCAAATCCTACATTGTATATAATTAATATTCTTATTAATACTAATAATAATAATCCCTCCATCCATGACCGAGTTAACAGCCGTCATGAAGGGATCGTTTCCCCTGTGGTGGAGAACTCCTACTCACTTCCTGTGGTGGCGCCGAGAGAAACAAAGAGAGAGAGGAACGGCAAACACATTGAACTGACTCCTCCAGAGTCTCCAGGGGAGACACAGGAGAGAGCGACAGGAAGGCAGACAGACAGGCAGACAGACAGGCGGAGAGGACACAGGAGAGAGTGACAGGAAGGCAGCAGACAGACAGGCAGACAGACAGGCTGAGAGGACACAGGAAGAGAGCTACAGGAAGGCAGACAGACAGACAGACAGACAGGCATACAGGCAGAAAGGACACAGGAAGAGATCTACAGGAAAACAGCAGAAAGACAGACAGACAGGCGAAGAGGACACAGGAAGAGATCGACATGAAGGCAGACAGACAGACAGGTGGAGAGGACACAGGAAGGCAGGCAGACAGACAGACAGACAGACAGACAGGTGGAGAGGACACAGGAAGGCAGACAGACAGACAGACAGACAGACAGGGGGAGAGGACACAGGAAGAGATCTGCATGCAAGACAGGATACGCAGCCATTAAATATAATCCAGGAAAGAAGAGCCAAGGTGGGGAGGGGAAGGGTGGTGGTGTAGGATGAGATGGATGACTTCCTAACAGATGCACTCCTGTCAGTCTGATGTGAGACGGAATGGGGGGGAGGGGGGGGGGGTGGGCGTAGTTTCAGACCCCGCCTCCGTCCGTGCCACCTCGAGACCCCTCTCTCTGGGGGCGCGCAGGCCAACACGGCAACAGGAGAACTTCCACCTCCACCACCTCAACCTCAACCTCCGCCACCCCCACCCCCACCTCCACCACCACTTCCACCGCCTCCGCCACCTCCACCACCACCACCTCCACCTCCGAGGATGACAGCCAAAAATAAAAACAGATAAACCGGTTCTGACCCAACAAGTTTAACCTTTGGGACTTAAACCCTCCCACACCCCAAATCCACATCACGTTCATAAAATTATTAAAAAGATTATTATATTAAAATTATTATATGCACAAAAATGAACGTGATTACACTAGAAAATTACAAAAATAAAACCCACTGTTTCATTCACTCGGTGTTGTTGTTAATGACGGTAAATGAGCAAACTAAGACACATTAAAAGCACCTTAATAAAAGTGCAAATCCACGACAGATCCCAGCGTCTGCAGCTCTGTCTGCGGGGACACAGGACCCCACATGCCAAGCGTGGCCTTCCTGAATGAAACGGGATTACGTGACATGTGACTTCATCCATGACTAAGTATAGCCCGCCCCCGTGATGGCGGAGATATGATACGACCGTAATGTAACGGTGGTACATAAATACAGAACATGACACCGATAACCTCCACAATGATCACTCTTTCCCGTCCCAGGTGGGGTTAACGGGGACCGAACTCAGGAATGACCTCACATTTCACAACGTCAATATGTATAGATTAGAGCGTTAGGGTCAAAATGGAAGGCAGCGGAACTCACAACAATAATGACCTCACTCCCGGGACAGCCGCCCTAAACGGCTCGATCAAATCCCATCGGAGTGCACTCATGTGCATTACATCCTGATTCTATTTTTAGCTCCTCCCCCCTCCCAGGAACGGCTGTTCAGAGGGCACTGGGAGGGAGATAGGGGATGGGTTCCAAAACCACAACGAAGCATCATTCGCCTTTCAGGTGTCCCCCCCGTACCTGTAATGGACCTCGTGGATGGGCTATTTATAGGCTATCCGGTCCCACCGTGGCCACCAATCCCCCAAGTATAGCCGCCGTGTACCCTTGAGAAAGGCCGCAACCACCACCACCACCACCTCCACCAGCACCACCTCCACCACCAGCACCACCTCCACCACCACCACCACCGTCACCACAACCATCACCACCACCACTACCTCCACCACCAACACCAACACCTCCACCACCACTGCCACCACCACCACCATCTCCACCACCTCCACCAACACCACCGCCACCGCCACCGCCTCCACCAACACCACCGCCACCTCCAGCTACACCACCACCGCCACCAGCACCACCACCAGCGGGAGGGTTGTGGCTACAAGGGCAAGGGGGTGGTGTTGGTGGTGAGGGGGGTGGTGGTGGTGGTGGTGGTGGGAGAGACACGGGGACAGGGGGAGGAAGGGGAGGGAGGGGAGGCAGGGGAGGGAGGGAGGGAGCCTGGCACTAAAGTCGCTCGCGCCCTTTAGCAGGGTTTAGCCTTACGCGCGGCGGGCTGGCAAGGAAGCAGGGTGCGGGGTGTGGGGGTGTGGGGGTGTGGGGTGTCCGCGTTGGGGATGTCAAGTTGCAGTGAGCCGGAGCCAGGGGATGCTCGGAGGTCGAGGTAAACGTCTGAAGTGGCGGCGAGCGCGGGGACACGGGGTGAGCGCCGCGAGACACACGCATTTAATTAGCCAAACGCCGCGGCTCGCTTTCATGGATACATTACTGTCGGCCGCACACGCATACGCACACAGGTAGGCGTGCACACACACACACACACACAGGCGTGCGCACACACACACACACACACACACACACACACACACACACACACACAGGCGCTCACACACACACACACGGGCGCAAACACACACACACACACAAGCGCACACACACAGTTGCACACACACCACAGGTGCGCACACACACACACACACAGGCGTGCACACACACAGGCGTGCACATACACACGGGCACACACACACACACACAGGCGCACAGACACACAGGCTCTCACACACACACACACACACACACACACACACACACAC
Source organism: Coryphaenoides rupestris (assembly GCA_002895965.2). Classification (NCBI taxonomy): domain Eukaryota; kingdom Metazoa; phylum Chordata; class Actinopteri; order Gadiformes; family Macrouridae; genus Coryphaenoides; species Coryphaenoides rupestris. The sequence goes on from PIJE02001756.1 coordinate 9,698, forward strand.
ACACACACACACACACACACACACACACACACACACACACACACACACACACACACACACACACACACACACACACACACAAACACAGGAAGTGGACTATCAAGAAAAGTGTGTTTAAATGACTGAATGGTAAGTGGATGGTTTCCTGATTGAGGTTATTGTACGACCTGAAGACCAAAAGACCAAAAGACTTAAAGACCTGAAGACCTAAAGAACAAAAGACCTAAAACCAGAAGACTTAAAGACCTGAAAACCTAAAGACCTGAAGACCTGAATACCTAAAGACCTACAGAACTAAAGACCTGAAGCCCTGAAGACCTGAAGACCTAAAGACCTGAAGACCTGAAGCCCGAAAGACCCAAAAACCTAAAGACGTAAAGACCTGAAGACCTGAAGCACTAACGACATAAAGACCTAAAGACCTAAAGACCTGAAGCCCTGAAGCCCCTGAAGACCTAAAGACCTTGAAGACCTGAATACCTACAGACCTACAGACCTAAAGACCTACAGAACTAAAACCTGCAGACCTGAAGACCTAAAGACTGCAGACCTGCAGACTGAAGACCTGAAGACCTGAAGACCTGAAGAAACTGAAGCCCTAAAGACCGAAAACCTTAAAACGTAAAGACGTAAAGACGTAAAGACGTAAAGACCTGAAAGACCTGAAGACCTAAAGACCTGAAGACCTGAAGCCCTGGCACAGTAACCCGTGGGCACAGTAACACACAGCGGGGGGGCGGGGGTGTAACAGCGAGAGGGGAGAGGGCAGACAGGGTCCACCTGCATTAGTGATGAGCTCTGGCCTCCTCCCGTGACACCGCGGCACGGGGATCGGGTTCGTACCGGCAACCCATCCCCATGCCCGCCTGCGCTGGCATGCTGGCCCCGCTGCAGCTGGCCAAGATGGATGCCAGCCAGGCGAAGAAAGTCACTCTGCGTAAAGTGGTGTTTTTAGTGTGTGTGTGTGTGTGTGTGTGCAGTGTGTGTGTGTGTGTGTGTGTGGGTTCCAAGACTTGGCACAGAGTGGTACAGCAGGGGTGGGCGGGTGGGGGGCGGGTGATGGGGGGAGTCGGGGCTTGGAATTATGAAGGTTAAGGATCGTCGTGTTGGTTGCTGTTGTGGTGTGAAGTATAGAATAGTTCTTTAAAGTATAAAGTTCTTACGAAACGTCTGATCTATGTACTGGCGAGTAAAATGGTTGGACAGATTGTGGCTGTTCTGTGGTCTACTGACAGGACGAGGCATGTGTGGATGTTGAGGTGTGCTGAAGTACTATCAATGAGTGGACATTTGGCTATGAAGTTGACAGATATATCGTAGTTACGCAACAGAGCTTAATAGAAGCACATTATGAAGTTATCCAACATCACGTACGTGAAACAGCCACGGTTATGGACTCCCCCAGCATACGGCCAGGTATTTCACAGGGAATTGCAACGGTCGTAGCGCTGCGAAAGTAGCTGCCGGCCACTAAAGCACGAGGGGGACCAGACCAAGTGCACGTGAGGCAGGTACACATGCGAAGAAACAAGCGATCATGGAAAATGGGCAAAGTGACGGATTTTACGGGTGCGCGGGGGTGTGACGCATTGTGGATGATCTGTGCACGCATAGTAAATACAATAGTCTCAATAAAACTAAGACTCTATAATGCTATAGTAATCTGTGACGATTTGCATGATATTCCTTGTACTTGAGGCATTTGATTTGCCGTACTAAAGATACGAAAAGATCAATTTGTTAAGGTGCATAAAGCACTAGATATATAGAGCAGTTCAAGCATTCATATGCGAGGTTAATAGAACGAGTTTCATAATTGCAAGGTTGTCTGCATAATAGCTGGGATGAGAGCAGAAGTGTCATTCTGAGTGCAGTACCAACATCTAAGAACATACAATATGCTAAACAATGCTAAGTACTATTATTTAGTGCCAAGACGTACATTTGTGGATATACTGAATGACCGACCTCAACGACAGCAAATCGATTAACTATTCCGCAGTTGAACCAAAGCTTTTATCAATGACGCTGGGCATCGTCGAGGAGCAAGTGGAGGTTAAGAGCGACGTCTCGCAGAGTACGGATGTAAACAAACCAAACAATGAGACCGCAAGCGTGTTCTTGCACACGCAAGCTGGAAGCCATTTCTATATTTAGCGTTCCAGAGTCTCATCACTCTGCACCACTGCCTTCCTCCGCCTGAACCTCCACTGGAGGTAGACACCAGCCGTTAGCAGGGCGCTAGGCTACACCTGCACTGTAGGCGCGATGCTAGCTGAACACCAGCCGTTAGCAGGGTGCTAGGCTAAAGCTCCACTGTATGCAGATCACTAGGCTAACGCAGGGTCAATCTGACACCTAACAAAAGGAAAAAAAAATATATTAAATAGGCAATCCAGCTTTGGCTGTGTTTGCACCGGCGGGCGACAGTATCTTAGTTTGAAATACAAACAGGCAGACAGCCACCTGGTCCGTAATATCAAAAAATACTGCAAATCCAACGGCTTTCATCAGTGGACCATAGGCTCAGCCACCAATGTGTTAACTTAGATAGATAGATAGATAGATAGATAGATAGATAGATAGATAGATAGATAGATAGATAGATAGATAGATAGATAGATAGATAGATAGATAGATAGATAGATGATAGATAGATAGATAGTGACTTTACAGTTATTTACAGGAAAATTGCCACTGCACAAAGAAGAACAACTCCATAGAAACACGCACACAGGAATATAAGCTAGCTAGCTAGGGCGAGACACGCGGACATCCACCTGTCCCGCCCTCCGAGCAGCAGCTAACTTCCTAGCGTCGTCTCATTCAGTGCAACGCAGAGCGAGCCTCCGCGGGTGACGCTACGGTACGCTACGCTGCAGTAGCACTAGCGTTAGCGGTGGTAGCGGAGCAGCGACACGTGAGGGAGGACTCCTCCAGATCCCAGGACATGAATGGCCACCGGGTGTGCGGGGGGGGGGGGGGGGGGGGCTCTGGATAATCCCATTGCGCTCGGCCATGTGACGCGGGGCTCTCTCTCTCACTCCCTCTCTCTCTCTCTCTCTCTCTCTGAATGGCGGCTTCCACTCCGCTGCCTCCATTCAGGACAACCCGAGTGGAAACCCCGCCCACACCCACACCCTCTCCCTCTCCCTCTCGCCCCACCGGAGGCATCCACCACCACCACCACCACCACCACCACCACCACCTCCACGTCTCCTTCCGCTACCGCTCACCTCCCCCCCCCCCCCCCCCGCCTGATGTATCCCAGAACAGAAAGAGCTGCATTCACTGTAGGAGTCGCAGAAGAGAGAGAGAGAGAGAGAGAGAGAGAGAGAGAGAGAGAGAGAGAGAGAGAGAGAGAGAGAGAGAGACAGACAGACAGACGGAAAGAGACGAAACGCGAGAAAGCAAGACAAATTAAGAGCGTGAGTAAATTAATCAGCGAGACGACATTAACCTCTGGAGGGTTTCTGGATCCACATCCTTATCCACAGGCAACCTTTATTATTTAAAGTAACACACACACACACACACACACATATGACGCAACAGCAGTACTGGTGCAATGGACTGCAGAGGATTCTATATATATATATACTGTATATGCATTCTACATTCTACGCCACAGAGATAGAGGTAGGCAGAAAGGCCGGAACGGAGCTATAGTATAATAGACCACACACCACACACACACCACACACACAACATACAACACCACACATACACCACACACACCACACACACACACACACACCACACACACACACAGAAACAGGTGTGGAGTCAGCGTGACAGCAGAACAGGCTAGCAGGAGAGGAGACACTTTGAAACATCAACACATGCTCTGTCAGGTGGTGACCAGGGACACACACACACACACACACAAGACGAACGCAGACACCGCATGGCATGTCAGACACACAACCACACACACACACACACACAACACAGATACACACGCACGCAGAGACACCAACAGGACATCACGCAGCACACACACGCAGACCAGCACCACACACGCGCACACACAGAACACACATGCAGCAGGCAACACAAGCCACACGCACATACACCAGACGCCAGACACAGAACACAGCACACACAGCATCCACAGCACAGACGCACAAAACGCACACAGACACACACCAGACACAACACGCACGCCAGACGCACACACAGGACACACACAGACACACACGCACGCAGACACACACACAGGACACAAGACACACAAAGGACACACACAGACACAGACACACACACAGGACACAGGACACACACAAAGGACACACACAGACACAGGACACACACAGACACACACACACACAATGAGGATTCCCCATGTGCACAAACGCAGAACGCCCCAACTCTCGTCTCTTCCGACCACCGTGGCGAAGCAAGACAACCCAGGCAGTAATCAAACTAACTTTATTTATAGAGTGCTTATCGCGCGGAAAATAGCAACACAAACTCCACACTCAGCGGGGCCGGAGCAGCAGACAACGACAACAACAACAACAACAACAACAACAACAAGACAGTCCAACAAGACGCTTAGAGTCAAACCACAGAGAGGAGATGGTGACGATGATGATGATGATGGTGACACGCAGATACATGATTAGGAGGAGGCTCTCATCAGCTCCAGCGAGGAGAAGGAGGAGGAGATCAGAGGAGAGCAGAGGAGAGCAGAGGAGAGGAGAGGAGAGGAGAGCAGAGGAGGAAAGGAGAGCGAGGAGAGGAGGAGAAGAGAGGAGGAGAGGAAAGGAGCGGAGGAAAAGGAGAGGAGAGGAGAGGAGAGGAGAGACTTCAGGAGGAGAGGAGAGCGAGGAGAGGAGGAGAAGAGAGGAGAGCGAACATAGGAGAGCGAGGAGGAGGAGGAGGAGACACTCCAGGAGGAGAGTGAGGAGAAGGAGGAGGAGGAGGAGGAGGAGAGGAGAGGAGGAGAGAAGACACTCCAGGAGGAGAGGAGAGCGAAGATAGGAGAGCAAGGAGGAGGAGAGGAGGAGAGGAGGAGAGGAGAGAAGACACTCCAGAAGGAGCGGAGAGCAAGAAAGAGGACAAGAGGAGGAGGAGGAGGAGGAGGAGAAGAGGAGAGGAGAGGAGATGCAAAGTGACAGTGACGGAGAACTGTGTGTTGGTGGCAAGATGTGTTGGTGCAGGTACACACACACTTGTTTATTTGCATGTGTGTGTGTGTGTGCGTGCGTGCGTGCGTGTGTGTGTGTGTGCGTGCACGCGTGCGTAGCTCTGTGAAGTTCTGTTGCAAGCGGTTTCTGTTTTTTTGAGCGCAGGCACGTGTAGCCACGCCCCCCCCCACCCTCCCCACGGAACTCAGTCACACGGCAGAGAGGAGAGACCTGGCAACCGCTGCAGAGCAAGGACACGCCCCCCAGTGAAGGAGAGGGAGAGACAGAGAGAGACAGAGAGAGAGAGAGAGAGAGAGAGAGAGAGAGAGAGAGAGAGAGAGAGAGAGAGAGGGAGAGAGAGACCGTGAGAGAGAGTGACAGAGAGAGACAGAGAAGGAGACAGTGAGAGAGATACAGCGAGAGAGAGACAGCAAGAGACAGCGAGAGAGAGACAGCGAGAGAGAGAGAGACGCACTTCCCCATAATATAATGTCCTAGTCCTCCTATTCAGGTGCTCACTGTACATACAGGTTTCACTGCATATTCAATTTGTATGTGGTATCATCATTATTATTAGTAGTAGCAGTCTTATTATTATTATTATTATTATTATTATTATTATTATTAATAGAAGCTAAATTACACGGACACCCTACTACAGTTTCTGGGAGTAACTTGATGCAGACCTAATTGAATGAATGCGGTCACATGACGACAGGAAAAACCTGGGATGTGAGCGATCCATTCAGATGTGCAGTGCACCGCACGTTGCCTATTAGGATCGCATCTACGTTAAGCCCCGCCTCCTTGGCGCAGCTAAACAACAACAACAACAACAACAACAACAAATGTTCAAAGCTAGGGGTACATAAGGATCCATTTTGGGTACACAGGACTGGCTGCATCGAGGCAGCCATGACAGTTGTAAATAAAACGCCATTGGATCTATGGCGTGCTGGGCCACACCCCCCCCTTCAACTTGCTGCCCAATCACAGAGCAGGATATACTGATATTTCTTTTTTGGGGGGTTTTTCTACATTCTGCCGCAACAGCACATGGATATATATATTTATATATATATATATTTATATAAATAAAAAACTAGAACTCCAGAGTTCTAAGGGTTCAGAAGTGGGTTAGAAGAGATCGCAGGAGAACGTGATCTGTGGACCGACATAGCAACAGACGGTCTGAACGGTGGCTAGGTCTGTAGCAGAGACATACCTGATGGGTCAAAGGTCAAAACCGTGAGATGAGAGTCCTAGAAGAATATTAGATTCCTTGTTGTACTTTAATCTTCATGTGTTCATGGGTCAGTGACTGACGGCAGGTTCATGTGCTAATTGAAATTGTGATGTATTGTTATATACATAAATCAGACTGGGATAATAATATAATATTCAGACATTTCTTCTCCCTGCTCCTTTTCGGTCATGGAATGTACAAATGGAGATGTGTTTGATTGTGAACTTGACCATGACCATGAGCGGAATAAATAAAAATGAAATGAAATGAAATATAATATCATATAATAGAATAGAATCAGGTCGAGATTACAGGTGTAGAGCCGTACAGGTAGGGCTGTGGACATTGGGTATAGAAGTAGGCTATCTTTCGACTTGGGGTCAAGAAACCACCGAGCTAGCCAGGACAACATCCTGCCCTCATTTCAGTTCAGTAATATGTTTCCAACATCACAATTTAATTTGACACAGACGCGCATCACATAGTCTGTGTGAAATGAGTTTCAGCAAACAAACGCCACACCATGGAATAGACTAGTCCATGCCGCCACCTGGTGGCTGGACGGCACAATGCAGCATCACAATGTATGTACAGTATGTACTTGTATGTCTGGTGCCACAGGCAGTGGAGTGTCTGGCAGGACATTGGAGTGGCGCTAGCTCTGTGTGAACCAGCCAGCCAGGACTTACCGGCTGGCTGTGGAAGGTCTGGAAGGTCTGACTCTACGATGTGCTGCTCACGGGAGACGGTATTCACCAGCGTGGGAGCAATCTGGAGGGAGAGAGGGAGGGAGAGACGGAGGGAGAGACAGAGGGAGGAAGAGGGAGAGAGGAAAGGAGGAAGAGAGAGGGATGAGAGAGAGAGGGAGGGAGAGAGGGAATAATGAGGGAGGGAGGAGAGAGCGGTAGGGAGAGCGGTAGGGAGAGAGGGAGAAGGAGGGAGAGTGGGAGAGGGAGAGATAGAGGGAGGGGAACGGGGAGGAGGGGAGGGAGAGAGGAGAGCGGAGGAGGGAGAGAGGGAGGGAGGGGAGGGAGATGGATGGCAGGGAGGAGAGAGAGGGAGGGAGAGAGGGAGGTGAGAGATAATGAGGGAGGGAGGAGAGAGAGGGCAGGGAGAGTGAGGGAGGGGAGGGGGGACGGGAAGAATGATGGCAGGGAGGAGAGAGGAGGGAGGGAGAAGAGGAGGGAGGCGAGGGGGAAAAGAATTGATGGAGGGAGGGAGAGAATGAGGGAGGGAGGAGAGAGGGAGGGAATAGGGAGGTGGAGGGAGGGAGAGAGAGGGAGGGAGGGAGAGTGAGGAGGAGGGAGTTGTCACCCTTGTAATGCTATTGACAATCAGAATCCAGTCTTCAACCATGCTGTGGTATGAGGCTGAGTATCATATTAAAGTCATAGGCAGAGGAAGGGTTTTCTGTGATGTCACAAGGGGCTCCATGTTTAAAATGTGCAATGACACCTCACACCTGGTGGTGAATAGGGTCCTTTTTAAAATGAAACAGCCACGGTACAATCCCTGATTATCTCAATTAATTCCTGGCTTATGGGCCGACAGGGGGAGCCAGGACTGACCTCTATGGTGCAGGGCGGGGGCCGGCGGAGGCGAGCCACCCCAGGTGGAGGTGCGCCAGGCGGGCAGAGAGGTCCGGCGCGCACCGGCGGCCGTGGCCACGCAGGACGTCCCGGTAGCGTCCGCGGTCCAGGTTGGTCCTCCACACCAGCACCTGGAAGTAGGGAGACGTAGGGAGACGTAGGGAGACGTAGGGGTGCAGGATGGTCTCCCAGTCTCCACGGGTGGGTTCCAGCTGTCTTTCTCACAGAGACTTCATGTCCTAAGCATGTTCAGATGTTCTCATTGTCTCTCACTCGTTCAATTCGTAGCAAAGCGGTCGCTGAATCAACTTGGGACTGAGGATAGTGTATCTGATATACACAGTCTATTTATATCTAAACTGTTCCCTTTACGTATTTATTTGTGTAGACTATTATTTTATTATTTGTATGTCATGTCTACTGCTTCCTATATTGTTATTCTTTTTGTTTTATGCTATTTTATTGTACAGCACTTTCGTCAACGGTGGTTGTCTATAAATGAATAAACGTAAACTTATCTTACACAAGGAAGTGCTTTTGTTTCAAGTGATTTGTAGACTTTATTGTCCATAGACCCATGCCCATAATGACAGATTTTTTGTAGCAATCGAAGGTTGTGATTCATTGGCCATCATCCATCGACCGATTGATAAACCAACAGTCTGTCCACGTTCACCGTGTCCCCTCGAAGACACAGCGAACAAGCATGAGGTCGGAGGAAGGTGTTGGGGTAAAAGAATTGGAACGCAGCCCTCGTTAACCTGTTGAGACTCACCTGGCCGTCCGCTCCACCTGTGACAAACTCCTCCCCCGACCTGGAGAACACTGTCGTGAGCACACAACCCTGACAACAAGAAAACAACAACTTTGTCAGATCTTGTTATGTGAAGTTCATGTGTGATACTTCAATTGAACATGAAGGAGGCCACTCGATTGGAATGGTAATAAGTAGTTTGATTGCTATGCTATAACAAGTCACAACAAAGTGTAGATGAGGGGGTTTTGGCGCCACCTTGTGTCCGTGAAGCGTGTACATGACGTGGCCCTCGTGCAGGTCGGCCATCTTGACCGTACCGTCGCTGGAGCCGCTGATCAGGTAGTTGTTGGACGGGTGGAAGGAAAAGCAATTGACCACCGCACTGTGAACTAAAGAGAAGAAGATTACAAAAAACATAGTTCAGGCATACTTCTTGGTACAGGTGTGTGAGCCAGGTGGTCGGTGATGGTGAGAGTTAGGGACCCACCTTGGTACAGGTGTGTGAGCCAGGTGATGGGATGGTGATGGTGAGGGTGGACTCACCTTGGTACAGGTGTGTGAGCTTGTTGGTCCTCAGGTCCCAGATCCTCAGGGTGCTGTCCTCGCCAGACGCCGCCACACATGTCCCGCTGGAGTTGAAGTCCACAAACACTGGTGACCTGGGAGGGAGAGAGATTATCATTGGATAATACAATCTATCATCCAAGATGGACTCATCCATCCGTTGATAAAAGACTAATTTAACGGCAAGAGCACGTAATCCGTGTTACTCCAGTGTAGAAGGGGCCCTGCAGGCCGGGGTCCCGTCCTACCCTCCACAGTCGGTGTAGCAGCTGATGCACTGGGCGGAGGTGGCGTCCCACAACCTCATGACCCCGTCGTCCCCGCAGGACGCGATGAGACGACCGTCTGGGGAGAACCTGCACAGGCAGAGAGAGAGAGAGCTTTTTCATTCTCTGCTACAGTAAACGGAGTATCCGCCATGAAACAACCAACGTCGCCTGTACAACACTGTTTGGACGCAATTCCAATTTTCGCCGTAGGTGTCGCCAAAGAGCACGAAACGGAAAACTTCGAGGGTAAGGCGGACCTTACCTGGCGCAGCGGACCGGGCCGGTGTGCTGCCGCTGGAGGGTGTAAAGGAGCCGGCAGCGGGGGAGGAGGCTCCACACCTTGATGTCGGTGTCATCGGACGCCGTCGCTAACCGCTCGCCGTTGTGCGAGAAGCTAACGCTGCGCACGGCCGCCGCGTGCGCCGCGAGCACGTCACATGATCCGTCGCTAGTGAAAGAGAAACGCACACGAGTTAGCGGTGTCCCTTCACGTAGGCAAACCGGGACATCCAGAACATCCACTAGAACAGGGGTGACAAACATGTGGCCTGGGGGCCGGATGTGGCCCATGGCCTGATCCGATCCGGCGTCAGAGAGAAATATTAGGAACATTAGAAGGATTAAAACCCGTTGGCCTTACTCTCTCAGACTCTAGCCTTGTGTATATTCCTCATTTCACGAGTTTTATTAAGGCAATGAGACATTTTAAAGCTGCATAGTGCAAAGAGAGCACATCTTCAATCATATCAAAAGTGTTTTATTAGTCGGCCCCCGCTAAGTAGCATTTGATCTGTTAAGCCCCTTTTCCACCACTTCTGAAGCCTTTTCAGGATTTAATATCACAGAAGAATGTTTTCCTCGGTGGGTTCTCCATCATTTTGTCTTACTTGTATGACTATATTATATGACATCTTATTTGTGTAATTGAATAACCTAGCAATTATGAAGTGCTTGAAACTTTCCATGTTCTATTCAAATGTTACTGTACCATCTGCTATATATTGTCGTTTCACTCTTTCCACAAGTGTACTGTATTGTAGGTCTGCCAAATGCCCTAAATGTAAATGTAAATATACATATCTGGGCGGAGCTGAGCCTTACATGCATGGCGTCCACAGTCGGACCGTGGCGTCTTCGGAGGCGGTGGCAACCAGGTCTCCTGCCGGGGAGAACTGGAGGTCCGTCAGCGCCCCCTGGTGGCCCAGGAGGCGTAGGTCGGGGCCTCGGGCGCCAGGTTCCACACCATCAGGCTCTTGTCCACCGAGCCAGTGGCTGCAGACAAGACAAGAGATGTGGAGGGGAATGTTGCCAGATTATGAGTCATTATAAAGGGGGATGAATCGGGACAGGAAATGTGCACCTCTGCTCCTAGGTTGTTGCAACTTAATGATGGGAACAAATACCATACTTTAAATTTCCATATATTTCAATGTAATAACCCTTAGTTAGACTGTTTATAAATGCTATTTTGAATTCATAAGCATATTGTCATATTGATCTATAGGGTTAGGGTTAGTGTAAAATTACCCATAATTATGGGTAATTCTACATAATAAATTTTTCCCATTTAACCCAGCCCAAATTTGAATGTGATTTTAACATTTGTTGTGCAGTGCTGTGCTACCACAGGAAATGTGGGAGGTCTATTAGAAGAAAGAAAATGAATGAATAATAATAATGATAATCTCAGTGACAACGTGACGGCTGAAGAAGGTAACTTATACCCAGCTGATTGCCGTTGGGGTTGAAGTCTGCACAGGTGACAGCAGCCTTGTGTCCCCGCAGGTGTCTGCTGAGCATGGGGTCCTCCTGCAACGGACACACTGCGGTTAGCTTTTGGTTAAAGGAGACCTATTATACCACCAGGTGGGAGCGTGATTAGCCATTCCAAGTGGTTTCACAAACCGGTGTCATCTCACATCATCAGTGGGAGTGTCCACTCAGAAGTATGCTGGATAGATCAGCCTACCAGCCTACCCAGTGGACTGTAGCAACTGGTAGGCTGATCTGTCCAGCATTCATCTGGGTGGACAGACACTCCCACTTGTGATGTCAAAAACTGGAGATTCTGAAACCGCTTGGAAGGGCGAATCACGCTCAAACCTGGTGGTATCATAGGTCTCCTTTAAAACGTGTTCCTGAAATTACAGCTCTGTCTCAAAACTCTAGACACAGAAACACAGCAACAGTTAACCTCTTGCCAAACTCACACAAAATGCTTCATGCATTCAGAAAAATGTTATCTCAAAACTCAAGACTTAAAAAAAAAAAAATATTCACATTTGGGCCTCATGAGGTCATGTTAATAATTATTCAAATGTATACAATTTTTTCAAGTCTAGTTTTTCCCAGAAATAAGCCTGCCATTTAAATAGAAATACTGTTGCCATGATACAATACATAACAAATATATCTATCGTCATATAAACAGTGCATTTGCAACGGCTATCACTTTGAGTGTGGCCGTTATTGTTTACGATACAATGCACGTTTATACTTATATATTGTTAGTAGTATAAGTATACCTTATACACTATATATACGCCTACTTGTCCTGCCAATAATCTCTGCTGGGGCTGCACCCACAACCCAGCTTCCATCATCACACTCATGCTGTGTCGTTTTTCATTTTCCTTAGTATCAGGGAGAATTATGAGTTTAGCCCAAATAGATTACACTTGTGTTGTCTCTTTGATGCACCGACAGATCATTTAAAACATGTTCAGCCAACTGAACTGAGTGTGAGCGGGGTGTGATGTCAGTGAGATCAAGTGAGTTTGAGCACTTGAAGGCCAGTGATTTCCATGTGAACAAATCAAGGCTTGATTAGGAAAAAGTGTGCTAAATTAAGATAAGATAAGATAAGATACAACTTTATTGATCCTGAAGGAAATTATTGTGGCAGAAGTTGCATAGAATAAGAATAATATGCATATTATTGCAGAATAATAAACAAGAGAAATAAACAATAGAAGAATACAAGTAAAAAATAAAATAAAATAACAAATGTTACAGTAAATCTAAGCCTAAGAGAAATATAAATATATATAATAATATATAATAATAATATATAACATAAAAATATATAATATATAATATAATATATAATATAATATAATATAGAAAGATATTAGGATTATTTATGAGATTTTTGATGTGTTCTGTTTGAATGAAAACAAAGGAGATTTGCAGATAAATAGTCTTTGTTGTTGACCTCATGATCTTTCACTATTCTGGGGATAGGTTTTAGTTTTAGTGTGCAAACAGGTGAGCAACAGGTGGAACATTTGCATTATAATGTGTTTAAATATATATAATAATCAGATATATACAGGCATGGGGGCAGTTTGTCCATCAGCAGCAGCAGCAGCAATAACAATACTGATCAATACTGAAGGAGCATCAATGATTACTAGCAAAATACTACTGCAGTATTATGAGTACACAGCAGTAATACTACAGTACTATGAGTACACAACAGTAATACTACAGTATGATGAGTACACAGCAGTAATACTACAGTACTGAGTAATACTACAGTACTATGAGTACACAGCAGTAATACTACAGTATGATGAGTACACAGCAGTAATACTACAGTATTATGAGTACACAGCAGTAATACTACAGTATTATGAGTACACAGCAGTAATACTACAGTATATGAGTACACAGCAGTAATACTACAGTACTATGAGTACACAGCAGTAATACTACAGTACTACTCACCATCACAGAGCCCATGGCCTCCTGTAGGAGAGAGGTCAGCTTTCACGAGCTGACGTCATAACAACGTGACAGTTAACTAGAACATAAAGCGATCACGTGACCCGCTACACGACGGAGACGTTGCCTAGATGGCCTTCCATACCATAGAGACACGACGACCATGACGTCACTGTGAGGGCGGGGCCGTGATGACGGCTTCACGGGGACGTTCAACAGATATTATTATTATTATTATCATTATTATTATTATTATTATTATTATTATTATTTATTCATTATTATTATTATTATTATTATTATTATTATTATTATTATTATTATTATTAATAAATCTTATTATATAATTTTTTTTATTATTATATATTTTTTTGTAACCCAAGTTGATTTACTGACCTATTTAGTTATTTACAAGTATATTTTAGATACTCATATTTATACATTCGATTGCAATATTGCAGTTTTGTGTACACATTTCTTTATTATAGAATATCTGCAACTGTACATTTGTAAATCGACAATTATAAATTAGATTAGTTTTGTTTTGGTTTCTATCTACGACTCGCTTTGGCAACGTAACGTAAACGTAAACGTACGTTACGTTTCCCACGTAACGTTACGTTTTTGAACAGAGACAGGCGTCCTCCGCTGCCAGGGGCAACCGCTCCCGCCAATCAGCGCGGCAACGGGTTAAAGCGCAGCCCCCGCGGTGAGTATTGGCCGCTGTGATTGGACGGCGGCGTGCGTCCGACCAATCAGCGACAAGTTTGTTCAACTCGGGGTGAACATTACTGTTGATCTCACTCGCAGCGACCAGCGATGTCGTCCAAGCGCGTCATGGGGAACGCGGAGGTGAAGCGGCGAATTATATTGTATTTTATTTTTATTGAATTGCATTTTGTTTTATTTTTCCGGTGTTGTATTCAGCAGTGTAACCGCGTTATAACGTGTGATGTTATTTATATTTATTTTTATTTTATTGTGTGATACTAACGTGACAGCATAACGTACCTCTATGGTCACTAACATTACACTGAAAACACGTCGGGATTGTGTGTATATTTAACATATATATAACATATATATAACATATATATAACATATATATAAATATCTTCATGTCTTCCTCTGTCCAGTACCTGAAGAAGAGAATCCCCCAGAACCCCCGATATCAACACGTCAGAACCACACTAGACACAGGTTGTATACTCTATTATAGTGTACACACTGTATATATATGTGTATTTATATATACTGTATATATATATATAGGTGATGTTGGTTATGTTATGTTTGTTTGATTGTTATTTTCCTTGCTTATGGTACCAGGATGCAGTCTGTCCAGATACATGGAGAGACTGGAGGACATGAAAAGAAGTAAGACAGACAGACAGTTGTGGTTTTGGATTGTGTTCTGTTGTGGATATCACAGTACATATAATACCGATATCACAGTACATATAATACCGATATCACAGTACATATAGTACAGGTATCACAGTACAGATGATACTTTTTGGTTAACAATCCTAGAGTGTAGATTAGGACTTAAAACGATGGGAAGATTTAGATAGCTTACATAGGAAAAAGTACATTTGGTCTATGGTCACTCGAAACTTAAGTTATTAAAACCTAAAATAAACGAAAACGAACTTTTGATGATATCTGATAGGATTGCATGTGTACTATGGATATAACAATACAGTACATTTTGATACAAACAGCATAACGTACCTCTATGGTCACTAACTACACTGAAAACACGTATTGTGTGTATATTTCATATATATAACATATATATAACATATATATATAATATCTTCATGTCTTCCTCTGTCCAGTACCTGAAGAAGAGAATCCCCCAGAACCCCCGATATCAACACGTCAGAACCACACTAGACACAGGTTGTATACTCTATTATAGTGTACACACTGTATATATATATGTGTATTTATATATACTGTATATATATATATAGGTGATGTTGGTTATGTTATGTTTGTTTGATTGTTATTTTCCTTGCTTATGGTACCAGGATGCAGTCTGTCCAGATACATGGAGAGACTGGAGGACATGAAAAGAAGTAAGACAGACAGACAGTTGTGGTTTTGGATTGTGTTCTGTTGTGGATATCACAGTACATATAATACAGATATCACAGTACATATAATACAATATAGATAGTACAGATATCACAGTACATATAATACAGATATCACAGTACATATAATACAATATAGATAGTACAGAGATCACAGTACAGATAATATAGATGTCACAGTACAGATGGTACAATATAGATAATACAGATATCACAGTACAGATGGTATTATGGGGCGGATAGTGATATCCGTACTATCTGTACTGTGATATCCGTATTATCTGTACTGTGATATCTGTACTATCTATATTGTACCATCTGTACTGTGACATCTATATTATCTGTACTGTGATCTCTGTACTATATGTATTGTACCATCTGTACTGTGATACCTGTACTATATGTACTGTGATATCTGTATTATATGTACTGTGATATCTGTATTATATGTACTGTGATATCTGTATTATATGTACTGTGATATCCACAACAGAACACAATCCAAAACCACAACTGTCTGTCTGTCTTACTTCTTTTCATGTCCTCCAGTCTCTCCATGTATCTGGACAGACTGCATCCTGGTACCATAAGCAAGGAAAATAACAATCAAACAAACATAACATAACCAACATCACCTATATATATATATACAGTATATATAAATACACATATATATACAGTGTGTACACTATAATAGAGTATACAACCTGTGTCTAGTGTGGTTCTGACGTGTTGATATCGGGGGTTCTGGGGGATTCTCTTCTTCAGGTACTGGACAGAGGAAGACATGAAGATATGTTATATATATGTTATATATATGTTATATATATGTTAAATATACACACAATCCCGACGTGTTTTCAGTGTAATGTTAGTGACCATAGAGGTACGTTATGCTGTCACGTTAGTATCACACAATAAAATATAAATAAATATAAATAACATCACACGTTATAACGCGGTTACACTGCTGAATACAACACCGGAAAAATAAAACAAAATGCAATTCAATAAAAATAAAATACAATATAATTCGCCGCTTCACCTCCGCGTTCCCCATGACGCGCTTGGACGACATCGCTGGTCGCTGCGAGTGAGATCAACAGTAATGTTCACCCCGAGTTGAACAAACTTGTCGCTGATTGGTCGGACGCACGCCGCCGTCCAATCACAGCGGCCAATACTCACCGCGGGGGCTGCGCTTTAACCCGTTGCCGCGCTGATTGGCGGGAGCGGTTGCCCCTGGCAGCGGAGGACGCCTGTCTCTTACGCTGAGCCCGAGCGGTTGCCACTACGGCAGCAGAGGTCTCTGTTCAAAAATCGAGCGGGATCCTATATAGTTGGCCAACACCCGTAACGTTCACGATTATCGATTCTAACGCTAATTTCAAGACTCTGCCGATAGGCGAGTCGTAATAGATAATAGAAACCATAGAACAATAACTTAGATCTAATTCTCCTCACTTGATTCGATTATACATAAAATGTACTGTGCAAAGATAATATCTACTAATTAGAACAATGCTTGATACACAAAAGATGGAACATATAAAAACAACTACTCCCGCCCCAAACTCCATATATATGCGATACGGAAATGAAGTAATAGAAATGATGAGTATCGCACCCAGACAATAGAAACATATATATGACTTGCA